>JAQIXD010001712.1:0-13407 GCA_034699985.1 Minunthozetes semirufus | reverse complement strand
TTTTCAGCCATTTTGTCCGCCATTACTTTTCCTTGGGGGGGGGGGAGGTCGAATTTGTCCGATTTTTCCCAAATGTTTTTCAAAATCTCAGGGGGTATTCCAGAATTTTTCGGACCTAGGGGGTTTTGACCCTAAACCCCCCACTGGCTATCCCTGTTAGATTCTAACTGATACTCACATTATCAAACAATTCAATTATATAATTATAAATTTGATTCAATTTTGATTGAAAAATCATCCAAAAATTTTGAAAACAAAACATTCGATGAAATAAAACTCTTACACCAGGTTTACAATATGCGGTGCTCTGTCAATACTTTTTTAATACTTATGGGAAAAAACAGTGAAAAAGTGGGACTTAAGAGTGCAAAAGTGGGATTTGAATCACAACTTACGGGACTTATCAAAGAAATTTACTGTAAGTCAATTATTTTGAACATTCATTAGTTTCGGACATTTGTTGAGATTTTTAGCAACAGATTAATTATCACTAAAATAGGTTTAAATGAGTTTTTAATTGTTTTGATTCACATTATCTAAATAGTGGTGAGTTTGGTGACAATTGATCATTTTAATCATGTTCATTTAATCAGATAAAACTGCAACAAATAAAGTATGAATACTTTAGTTGCCTCCAGAGGGCAGTAATCCATTAAAATTGGTTTTTATCTCTAAACGCGTAAAACACGTGAAACTCAATCACAAAATCACATGTATTTTGTTTTACTTTAAATACAACCAAATTAAGAGACATTCAATTGTTTTAAGCCATGAATTCAGAAAATGATAACCACTTCACAGAAGTGAAGACAAGAAAATCAAGAAAAAGAAGAGCACAACAAATGGATGTTGAGATCGATTCAAATGAAAATCAAGAGGACGGTTCAAAAATGGACACAAATACTAATCCACCAAAAGTGCCAGAATTTAAGCCAATCAGCAAAGATAAACTCTCGGTATTTATTAATGGATCACTTCTTTGTTGAATAAGTGATGACATTTGTGTTTATCTTCAGTCAGGTAACGGCGAAGTACGTAAAATCCCGGTTCCGGCTAATCGGTACACTCCTCTCAAAGAGAACTGGATGAAGATATTCACACCAATCGTGGAACACTTGAAACTGCAGGTTAGGTTTAACCTCAAGAGTAGAATCGTTGAAATTCGGGTAAATTATTGCTATCTTTGTTTGAATTCAATGTTTTAATCCGAATCTGTTTAAAGACGTGTAAAGACACGATTGACATCAGTTCCATACAAAAAGCCGCGGATTTCGTTAAAGCCTTTATCTTAGGCTTTGAAGTGGACGACGCTCTGGCACTCATCCGTTTGGACGAACTTTTTATTGAGTCATTTGAAGTAACGGATGGTTAGCAAACAATTGTCTCATTTCTTAATTAATTTACTAAATTGTTGACAATATTTGCAGTAAAACCACTAAAAGGTGATCATCTCTCGCGAGCCATTGGAAGAATTGCGGGAAAAGGGGGTCGGACTAAGTTTACAATTGAAAACGTGACGCGAACTCGAATTGTTTTGGCCGACAGGTAGGGATTGTCTCCCATTTGAATAACTTTTTATTAATAATTTGATGTTTTCTTCAGTAAAATACATATTTTGGGCTCTTATCAGAACATAAGAGCCGCGCGAACCGCTATCTGTAACCTAATTCTGGGAAGTCCTCCCTCTAAAGTATACGGAACTATGAGACAATTGGCCTCAAGACTCGCCGAAAGGTTTTAGGTTTGGTTTATATTATATTATTTTCCCCTAATTTATGTAAATTTTAATTCAATTCACAATAAATTCATTTATTTTTTTGTTTAAAATTTAATATTAACTCAAATTTCAGTCAAATTTTGTTATATTTTATAAACTTTTGTTTAGAATCCGTTTTCTCCGATAATTTAAAAATGAGTTTATTTAATGGTTTTGTTGTTGTTTTTGAGTCAAGCCTTACGTTTAACTTAACTATAAATTTGAGGCTATTTTTCAAATCGATTTTTATTCGCAAAAATTATTATTATTTAAAATAATTATTTTGATTTCGAAATCTGTTTACAAAACGCGTCAATGACTATGACTTGAATTTGTGTCAAAGACTCCAACATTACATACGATTTGAATGCTATTAAGTTATAGCGAGTCATATATTCTATGGCCCGGTGGCGCAACGGTAGCGCGTTTGACTCCAGATCAAAAGGTTGCGTGTTCAAATCACGTTCGGGTCACTATATTTTCTTTTAGCAATTTAGCTTGCTCATTTTTTTAAAGCACTTCCCTTGAATTTACAGTTTGCGAGTTTAGGTATTTTTCGTTTTATAAAACTGTTGTTTCGCTTCACTTATTCCTCAGCTTTTCATTTGATTCTTGCAAATGATGTCATAATTAATGATTTGATTGAAATGAGAACACTTTGTTTGAAGTCATTCCTAATCCGAACAAATTTAAGGAAAACTTTTACTTTGGGTTATAATCCAAATGCAAAACAATATTCCGATTAATTTCCACTGTTTTTGATTACTATTAATAGATTTTAAGACAATTTTTTTAGATTCAGTTCTCAATAATAAACTTATTTTGTATGCCTTTAAAGTTATCGATAGTTTTAGACTAATATTCAAATAGTTATCACATTTTAGAGGTTTTTCTGAGTTTTTAAAAGAATTTATTGCTTTTTCTGATAAGAGGTTTAGGAAAGGGATGTATTTGTTGTGCTTTTCTTCTCCGAAATGATTTAATTGAATAAATGTTTGGAGAATTTTATAACAATTTAATAGTTTGTATTCATTAGAGAGATATCAATATTTAAGCCGAGAAAACGGTGTTGTGGAGCACTGTGTGGTTGACTGTGTGCTCCCTTAAGTGAAATGACGTTTGCAGTCGTCCATTGCCCCGAAGCGGAGACAAAACTTGTTTTTATAGGATTGCTTTGAATGCTTCCCCATTCCCTCCTCTCGTTTTGCGAACCGCGAGACGCAAAAGTTTTGTACTCAAACTTCAAAAACTGAAAAACTCGCAAAAGTTGTATATATTTTTCGTATTGTACTTAGAGATAGCCCTCAGCAATGACTGCCAATACAGACAATACAGTCTTACCTGGATTTCGACATCACTTTTCAGTCCAATCGGTGTCCATTTGTTTGCGTCCGAAATATGTTTTCGACTTTTATTTAATTTATTTAAAATAATTTTTAGTATTTATTGTATAAAGACTTAACACTCAACACTTGAATCACTTTTTTGTGTTTATTTTTTTCGATTATTTTTACAAATAATTTATATTTCACTCAAAGTATCCATAATTTCGACAAACATTTGATTGTTTCCAATATTTATTAATTTGTGTTTCATTTGAATGACTTTTGTTTTGATATGAATTGAGATTAATTCGGATGAGTTTATTGAGAGTATTTGTGTTGAAATGATTGACTCTTAAGTTCTTCATCTCTTACATCATATTTGATATTATGTTCAGTATTTGAAGCATAAGTTTGAGCCAAAAGCATGTCATCTGTTTATTCCCATTATATCAACACTTGAGGTAAGCATTTGATTAGTATTTGATTATTAATATATCAATACTTTAATACTCTTTCTGTCAAATGATTCAAAATTTTCAAACCATATATTGCTTGCGATTATTGATTTAAACCGGATTTCTTGTCTAATCAGTTTTAATCTACAAAATAACCATGCTGATTTGAAAATTTAATCTTTTAAAGAAGATAATTCTGAAAAATATTTAATTCTGTAAATTGTGTTCACTTTTTGTGTATAAATTTAGATTCAGTGCAACAATAATGCGATTGAAGTAAATTGCGTTATAGTCTGAAGAAGTATAGTCTCTATATGTGTATGGAGTGAATGGTCTGCCATATAATGGCATATAATAGCCTACAATATATTCTTATTCAGAATTGCCGCACATTTTTCATCGTTAGACTGTATTTGAGTGTATGAGAGATCTCTTGGCTAAGAGTCGGCGGCCGTTCACCTCATTTGTGTTTTCCAAAACGAAAAGTCGATTTTTCTCTGCCTCTGCTCTGACTGTGCTTAGGCTGTGCTCTGGCTGTAGCTGTGCTCTCGTTTCCCAACTAACTATACGAGCACTCAATTATTGATGTGCACTATTTGTATCTGTTTCATAGCTCTCCTGGTCATACATGAAAAATATTTTCATTCATTTTTAATTCCCAATAAAAAAAAATACCAAGATATAATTGACATAATTAAGCATTATCATTATCATTTTGTTTAAAAAATTCTTCAACATTAAAATCAATTATTAAAGAAATACATATATTTAAACAAATATAATGTTTAGACTATTTTTCTATTTATTATTCAGCATTTTCTTCGAAGAAGTTTAGAGAGAGTTATAATTTGGTCGATTATTAACAATAATTACAATTATATTGATTTTGATTTAATTTTAATTCAATTTAATTGAATCCGTATTTCAATGCATTTCTCACTGATTTAGAGAACAAAGTTTTTGTTACGTTATTTGTGAGCGAATCCAACAAAATATGTCGCTCTTTAAATGGCAAATGTATTTAATACATGTTTCGGGTTATTGTCGAATAACTTTTGGCCCCGACTTTGAGTTATTCAATGATTTTTTGTTTCAATAACTAAAACATTGAGAAGTTTTGATCATTTGTTTTGTTTTATTGACAATCAATTGATTACTTAAATATTGTCTTCAATAATGTTGGAACCGATCCGTCATATCCTTAAACAGCAGCGAATAATCTTAGCCTCGAGTTCCGAACGACGGAAACGTATCCTTTCGACAATAGGTCTTGAGTTCGAAGTGATTCCATCGAATTTTGCGGAAAATCTGCCGAAAGAGTCATTTAGTCATCCGATAGAATACGTCAAAGAAAACGCTAAACAAAAAGCGATCGACGTTTGGAACCAATTGGCGAAGACTGGCCTCAAGAAAGACCGAATGCTTATCATTGGCTGCGATACTGTGGTCACACTCGACGACCAAATATACGAAAAGCCCACCGATAGGGACGACGCCCTCCTTATGCTCTCGAAATTGTCGGCGAAGAAGCACACGGTGTTCACCGGTGTAGCGCTCGTCACCAATAATGACGAAAACTCTGGTGACGGACCCTCTCAGGGCTTGCAATCGATTCAATCGAGTAGTTGTGAGTCAAGTAATGAGCAAAACAATAGTTGTGAGTATGTGGTGACCACTTTCCACGAGGGAACTGATGTCTCGATGACTGAATTAAGTGATACTATTATTAAGGCGTATATCAATACCGGGGAACCACTCGATAAGGCCGGCGCTTACGGTATTCAAGGGATCGGCGCCACTCTCGTCGAGTCTATTAAAGGCGACTATTTTAATGTTGTGGGACTTCCTCTGCACCGACTCTCCAAAGAATTATATCATATGTATATCGAGTGATAACTAATTGTCCAAAATATGTCTTTCCTCACAAATAAGTGTCTTTCAAAATATGCGCTTAATTTTGGATTCATTTTTGATTAATTACTCAATTAATCGGATCTTCAATATTCAGACCATTCGTTAAAATCATTTGTTTTGCAATCAATGCTTGAAATGAGTGCATATTTTTAATGCATTCCATGTTTTTCATCGAATTTTCTCGAATAATATATCGAATGAATGGATGAATGAATGAAAAGTTATTTAAACTTTTGATTTGTTTTTTAATTGAATTTGAATTTTCTCTCAAATTATTGATTCACTTATTAAACGATTTTTCAATATTTTAATACAAAATAAACTGTTTGTTCACAAATCTTATCAAATATTTATTGAGTCTTCAATTATTTACCTCAAATTCCTGTCAAATGAAAGAATATTCTGTTCATTATTTCAAAGAATATTCTGGTTTTTCGGACAAATTGTTGAAAACATTTTGTTTTTGTAATCAGAAATCGGACTTTTGTTGAATAAATCGATATTTAATTTGAAACAAAACTTAGATATTGAGTGCATATAATGCGTGATTGCATTCACTTTGTTTTATCTGTTTATTACATTTTGTTAGATATTATGAACAATAAGTTATCGAAGAAAAAAACCAGAATTTTATTGCCTTTTATTTTATTAGTGTTTAAGACAAATGTTAATAAAAGGTTAGATTGCTTTCAATTTCATCCAATTATGGATCGATTATCAAATTTTGCTACAATTTTCCCCGTATTTCAAGAAATGTCAGAATATTTTGTGTGAAATGTCAGGGATTGGTATTTCATAATATTCATAATTTGGTGGATTATTATAACAAATTATTCCTGAGTTTTAATAGAAAGATGGACTACTAGTACAATCTTCGACTCAGAATATCTAAATTAATTGCAGTCTTTTCTGGGTTTGTCTCTGTTTTGTTCCAAATTGTTATTTAAGACTATTTTTGGTATATTTTTGGTAAATAAATAAAAGTATTTATGATTTGAATGAAAACTTGATTTGAATCGAAGTAAACAAAAAAATATAAGTAATAATTGGTTTTGAATAAAAGTGATGCAAAATCTCGTCAATGATTTTACACATCTTTGACGCAAACAATTTATATATAGCCTGAGCTCTAATGCAGTGCATCTCTTTGGACGCAATTCTCTTAATAAAGCTCTTGAATTGGATGTCAATACTTTGTGTGCACTCAGTCTAGTAGTGAATGCCTGCCCCGACTCTAACCACTCTTAACCGTATTGAGCAACTGTTTGACTCCCACTCTGACGTATTGCAGTATAATAGGCAATAATACGGCTATAATTTGTTAGGAATTAAATTTAAATTTTCATATCATCTGAATATAATCGCAAATCAACCCAAAGAATAGCATTAAATGAATGAATCGATGAAAAAATGTGAACAAATTCTTTGAGTCTAATCCCCTAAAAATGAGGCGAAAAATAAGTCTTTGCTTTTATTTATTGATTTTTGGTTGAATGTGATTCTCGTGTATTTGAATTGTTTGTCAAATCGGACCCAACTCTGAGTCCACTAAATATTTGAGCCATAAATACAATCTTTTAAATCATATTTAACCTGATTATAGCCCCATTTGCTAATATTGATAGCCTTTGATCGCTCATTTGAATGCAGTATTTTTATACTTTCAATTTAATGATCAAAATTCACAAGAAATTGCATTACTATTTGAAAACTACTCGCTTTATTCATCTATAAATTTTCAGGAATTATTCTTACACTAAATCCATTAGAAATATATCGAAATATAAAATAATTATTAAATTATAAATAAATTTGAATTTTGAGTTAAAAATAATTTTAATTAATTAAAGAAAACTATTTTAACGAATAAATCAAATGAATTGCAATAAAAAATAAGAAAAGTTGAGACAAAAGACATTCTAATAAACAATAGTTTTGGTTCAATGATGTAATGCATTAAAGAGTCGTCCCTTCGATCTATTTTATCGAGAAATTTCCCGAAAGTATGTAACAGTTTTCGGGGAATTCTCATGATTTTTAGCTCACAATTCACTGAGTTTTAGTTCGATGTTTCGAATATTAGGGCTTACATACAATCCTCCAGAGTTTACATACATGTGCTGCAGCTCAGTATGAGTGTGTGTATGAGAGGAGCCTCATATACACCACACATTGGCCAGAGTACAAGGATCTGTATCAGTACTCTACGTATGCATTATCAATGATAATTTATCATTTCTCCAACATGATCAAGATCTTCTATCTCTTTCGCTTAATTTTAACATCAAATTAGTCGAAAACATTTAATTATTTTAATTTCTTAATTGTTTTTTAAATATTTTAATAAATGATTACAAAAATAATGACAAACTTATTTAATTGGACAGAATGTATCATGCTCACTTCAGTTTATTGAGAAAAACATAAAGGATTATATTTGTAATTTGAATGCAACAATTGAGTTATGGTAATTTGAATAATGAAATAATTGATGATAACTTTTTGTGTAGGAGAGTCTGGTGGTTGTGCTGTCTATGCATTGAACGTCAGGTCATAGCTATGCCTTCGATCGCTTCGAATATTCGCAAACAAATTGTTGTCTGAATTTCAGAAATGAATTTTACGTTTACTTAAACGAAAATATTGCCTAAAATGAGCATTAAATCATGTGATCATACTCTGTCCTATTCCTTTTCAATTATAGCCTGGCTAATTGTGGCATAACTTTTCCAATGAAATAATAGCGCATAAAGTTTTAAGCATAGCATAGATCAGATACAACTAGTAATAGTCGCGCCATACTTTTGGGTTGAGTGAAGGAGAGTATGAGTAGTGAGTAAGGATGTAAAGTTGCATCTATTCCAGTTTCCCTCTCAAGTTTGACAGCAGCTGTCAGCCGCCTATTATAGACCAGTCACAGAGCAACTGAACAAGGCTAAAGTGCATTAAATTTGCATGATACATTCTCAGGTATTTAGAAATGCAATTCTTGAAAATATATTTCCAAATACACGATTAAGTACTCGATTATATTTTCGACTAATTTTGATTGAAATAAAAAATGATAATATTTTTTGAGAATATAATCTGGTGAAAATTTTGTAATATTGTTGATATATCCATTTTTCAATCAAATAAATTGAGTTATCATGGTATATTATATGGTATATTCTGGTATATCATTAAAAATTCTAATAGAAAGTGATCAAAGAGAACAACCTTACTCAGTATCATTGTTATCGTGTTTTCATATGTTTGTCCACATTCGCCACATTGGTTGGAGTGGCGTCTCAGTCAGTCAGCCTGTGCTGAGGCTGTGCTCTTTGCTGAGCCTTCCATAGCCTTCTGTTCTAAACATTAGTTTTGAGTTGTGTTTGGTTAGAGACAGTCGTGTATACGATATATCTGTTTGTGCTTTAAGTTTGAGTGAAGTCATAACAGACTAACAGTTAGTTCTCTTCTCTTCGCTTCTCTTTTCAGTCATTTCTGACTTTTTTTTACACAAAATTTCAATTTTATTGAAATATAGCGAAAGTTTTTGACGCATTTCGAGACTACTTTCACGACCCGGTGTCCGACGCGTTGACATCCGGTAAATGACCAGCAGGTGTGCCATTCCTTTTCATTGAAACCATTTGTGCCAATTGTCACAATTCTTCTTCGGTCGAGACGACCCTCCGATATGAGTGACTCAGAGGTGAAAAGTGAATAAAGTTTTTTCACTCACTTAGAGTTCATTAAAGCGGATAAACTCATGAGGATTATGGCTTTAGTTCAATATCTCGATCGTTGCCATCATTTGATTTGTTATTGTATTGAACGACCAGTTCTTCACTACTTATATCAATTGAAATGCTGTTCAATTCAAGGTTAGTCCACAATCCAAGTAATGCTTCACTTTGTTATCAATTATAATGTATTTATTGGCGAATAAGAACTTTTTGTTTTCATATTTGCAAAAGTGTGCCCTCTCTCTACCTCTCCCTCTCTCTCCCTTTCCCTATCTCTCCTCCTCCTCTCCCTCGTGATTGCCGTTTAAGTCAGTACTTAATTAATTAATTGTCAATTAAGAGACTTTAAGACTAAATTCTGATCTGTCATTCGGAGTAAGTTTTCGGTTGAGCACTCATAGATTACCATATATACCAATAAGAGTATTATCCTGTGCCAATATATTGCAAAGAAAAAGTTTATCCACCACAGTCTACCAGAGTTGCACAGCACAACAGATGCACACAAATTCTGGATGAATCGATTCAAGTGATTATGTGTTTACAAAAATTGTGTTTTGATTTCATTGAAAGTTTTGTTTTTAAAGATTTTGATTTGGTTTTTGATTAGACATTAGTTTTGAACGAATTAATAGATTTTTATTAATATTTTGTTTTGATTTGAAATAAATTTCAGTTGATTTGAGCCGTTAATCAACTCTTAAACGGATTAAATGTCTGTCAATTATATTGAAATTTAATCTCAATTTAATACAAAGTGATGACAAACTAAAGTCACGTTTTGAGTTTATGGACACTCACATGAAGTCAAGCCTCTTATCTCTCTCTATCTCTCAACAGTTCTTAGTTTTGTGACCAATAAATTGTATATCACTTAATATATCAGTTATTTATACCGATATTCTTTGCAAACCATCACTTATTCAGTTATTATTAATGAATTAATATTAATTTAAAACATAGTTTTTCTCTTAAGGTTTTAGCTTTTATTTGTCTCTTTATTATTTAGAAAGCGTTGAGTCATATGAGGAGTCAGTATATAGCAGTCACTCAACAGAACAGCACAACTATTGATATTTTGTCCATTATGTTAGTCCTATGATTATCATAGTCTCGATTTTAAGGATAAATATATTGAGTGTATATAACGATATTCATATAATCGTATGAAAATCACTGCGAAAACCTCCTGGAGGTCTATAAACAGAATATTTTTGTGTTTTAATTCTTCAGAAAAAATCATTTTCTAAATAATAATGTCATTAAAGTCAACAAAAAAAGGGAATTTCATAGAAAATTCCTCTGAAGTTCATTATTCTGTATTCATCATTGAATTCTACAGAATTATTGCATTATTATTATCATAGATATATTGCAGGATTACTTTTCTTTCTCTGAAATCACATTAAATTTCATATGACCTTACATTTGCAAATTTTTCTCTTAATTATTGTTCAATTAATACATTAATTGTAACATTATTTTCAAACTTTGATTCAAAAAGAAATGATTGCAAGAATTGCTTCTTTCGAAAGTAACTTTCAAAAGACTAATCGATATAAACAGCTGTGCAAAAGACGAACCAAAAATTTGACTTTTTTCTGGAGAGCCCTTCTCTTCCCTTCCTTTTCTAAAATTGGGGGGAAATCTGTGACAATAGGCTGACAACAGAATGGTTTGGTTTGGATGGGTTTGGGTCAATACAAAACTCAAAACAAAATCCTCTCTCTGTCTCTCTCTTTACTTCAAATAAAATTGTTTTTATGTATTTCCCAACAATTCGTTCAAATATTTGTTATTTGAGTGCATTTTAATTGTCATAAAATACAAGATATTTATAAAAGGGTTAGTTTTTTGACTGAAAATTTGGTCTCTAATGGGTATGACCTAAAACGCACAGAAAATAAGTCCCGAATGGTTTAGGAATTAAAAAGACATCAAATGTCACATCAGATTCTGTGAGGCTTTTCGTATTCATAGCATGATTTGCCCTCTAAGGTCACGAACCCTCCTATGCCTGGATTCTTAGTTAATTTCTTGGGATACAATGGGATAGAATTGTTGGACTTTTTATCTTTCTTAAGACATATTTATGATTTTAATGAAGAGCGCCATTTGATCATTTGAATAAGCTATGAGGTATGTTATTATGTTTATCCTGAGCCAGGCTTCAAAGAGTGGCATTTCTGCACTACACGACAACTAACAACCCGTTCAGACTTGTTCTTTACTCGACGTCATAGATAACAATAAAACAAAAATCTTATATAAAATGTCTGTATATTGGGTTCAGTGAAAAAATATTTAGTATTATAGAAATGAAGGCAAACGAGCCAATGGACAGGTTATTCATTAGCCTCATTAGGCGCTCGACTGTAAAAACGTATGCTTTCTTACAATAAACTCAAAGCAAAGCATTATTTGAACTCAAACTCAAACTCTGCTTAAACTGCAAACCATTTCGATATCAATTCGAAGAGAAATGCCTTTTCATTAGTCACACAAAAACACTGAAAAAACTGAATTCAATCACAAAATTAAGTCTCAGAAGAAAGTGGAGAACAAACAAATATTTTGCTTTTAGTCTAATGTCTCGCTTTTCAATTCATTTGAAGCCTACGATGTCCGCACTTTGCAGATACCTATTATAGTATAATACTCCTTCATATAACCCCCTCTCTCTCTCTCTCATTGATTTTGTTTCAATTGAATTTGATGATCAATTTTCGCGTATAAATAAAACAATCAAATAAATAATTATTAATTACATAAATACATCTTTTTATTTACAAAATATATGGTTGTTTTCAAAAATAAACTAAACTATAGCTCCATTAGCTTTAAATAAACATTTTCGATCAATTCTTCTCAATTGCTAAAACTCTTTTTTTTTGTCACAACATTAACGATATTATTTTAAAATTATTTTTTATGAAAATTCTATTAAAAACAAAGTTATGCACAATTGTGTGGATCATTATTTTGTTGATTTATTGCCTGTTTAATTGAAAAACGATAATTAGTTTGATTTAAATAATTAAAAACTTTGGAAACAAAGCTATATATCCTATCGTTTTATATTCCCTGGATGTTTGTGACCCGAGATTCTGGGGATATTATCTGCGTTATGGTGTACTCCTACGAACTGTTGGGTACAGAGTTGTTGGCAAAAAACCTGTATTTTTTATTATTAACTCAAAAACTAAAACCTTCTCTGAGTTTGTGATTTAGTGTTCGGCTGTTTAGTGTGTTTTCCATTCTATCCAACGATGGGTTTGATTCGAGAGCCTGTTCTCACTGGAAACGTAACATTGATGTAAGTGGTTAGAGGGTTGGCAGTAGTGACCCAATTCTATTAGTTCTGTTTCTGGGCCACAGCCACAGCATATACACCAACACTAGTGGTGTACACAGACTTGAAACCATCAAAACGTACCAATACTTTGATTTAACTTTTGATCGAAACTTTTCTCTCAATTTTTGCATAATATTTGTGTTGTTTTTCACTTGAAATCAAAATAATGGAAAAACTTGTTAATTGAAAAACTTTTCGAATCGTATTCTCTTAATATTCTCTTATTGTGTTCTCAATGCCGGTAATTCTGTTGACCAGAACCTAATCCCAGATTATTTTAGTTAACTCTTCTCTAATGTATCTCTTTTTTATTGGACAGGATTGCCATATAAGAAGTTTTCGTATGAATGAAATGTATTGTGACCTACAATCTCGTGGTATTAAACGAAAGTTTGTCGAAGACGACGATTCAGGCGATCAGAGCCAACAGTTACCCTCAAGTGATGCCATTTCGGCCATCAATTCGACACCAATTGTCTCATCGAAAGTCCAAAACTGTAACTCAACTAAGAATTCCATTCAGACGACAATCACGTCACGGATATTACAGCACAGCCTCACTGTCCAGAATTGTTACGTCCGTCAGAGGCAACAGATATTTAATATAAGTATTTGTAAACTCAATCGTTTCCGACAGTCGTCTGATCCCTCGCTCTTAAGGAGTGTTCTCGTTTGCAACGGCCTAAAGACTCTCGAGAGGGAACTGTTCCGGGAGGGCATCAAAATTAACTTTGGACCCAACGGGGTCTCATTCACGCCTCCCGTACTGAACACTCAAAATATGACTCTTGATCCGCCTCCCAGTGCTCTTAACTCTATAGCTAATCAAAACAGTAGTAATAATAATAATAATAATATTAATAATAGTAAT
>JAQIXD010001711.1:0-13409 GCA_034699985.1 Minunthozetes semirufus | reverse complement strand
TTGAGGGCGTGATTGGGCTTAATTTTTTCACGGCGGGCGTGAGGAGGGCCTAGAAATTTTCAATTTTTCGGAGACTAGCACAGACCACAAAAGTATTTATACAGTTATTTATCACTTAAAAGATTATCTGTTAAACAGAATTTGGAAATAATGGGATTCATAGAGAGGTTGTGCGGACCCGACATTGGCTTCTATTGCTTGGATTGGTTTCCAATGAATAACTACGAGTTCTATCTCTATGTGATTAATTGTGTCTCAATTTTTATTCTTTGTAATTCATTTTTTGCATCTTTTGATTGATAAAAATCTTGATTTTTTGTTTAGAATAAATTTATTTGAAATATAAGTAAGGTTTGTTTAGCCAGATCATTTTATTATTTAAATATAATCCATAAAATCATCATAAATAACTTGTTTAATTATTAAGGCAATTATTACAAAATTTATGGCTTATCAAGATAATTTATTTTATAAATGTTTTAGTTATAAATGAATGGCAATAAAATTCAAAAGAATATTCTTCCATATTTTGGATGTTTGATTTGTTGAATCCTTGAACAGGTATTTCTGACGTCAAAGTGTTGTCTGAAGAATATATTTGCGAAACCAGTTCTTCAAAACCGGTTAACACTTAACCGACAAGTAATTCAAAATTCCTGAAAAAGCGCTCATTCTTTGTCTTCTGTCAACTATTGAATCAGTGATTAATAAATTAATATTAATAACAATATTATTAATTACTTTTTAAAAGTACTTATAAAAATGGAATTTTCTTCAATGATAAAGAGTAAATTAAGCCTATTAGTTAATTTGAGTGAAGTCAACAATAATCTGAATCAAATAAAAGATTCAAATGTTTTTAATAATAGTTTATTTTATTCAAACAATTGTCTGGTGAAAAATAAAAATATTTTCGTTGATTTGTGCAAGGTTAATTGTCAAAATGATCAAATTATTACGCCAGTAAAAGTTTACAAATGTTTTTGGCCAAAATGTGAATATAAAACAACATATAAATCGCATTTAATTTCTCACAAAGATATTCATTTCAATGAAAGACAATTTAAATGTGATTTCAATGAATGTATGAAAAGTTTTAATAGAAATTCGGCTCTCATTCAACACAAACGAATACATTTGAATGAGAAGCCATACAAATGTCATTTCATTGGATGTGGAAAAAGATTCGGACAAAAATCTAACCTCAATTCACATAAGAAGATCCACAACAAAGAGAAGCCTTTTAAATGTGATTTTATTGATTGTGGTAAATGTTTTAAAAGAAAATATGAATTGTTACAACATAGTATTGTGCACACTGGGGACAGATTATACAAATGTCGAGTTATTAATTGTGGAAAAAGATTCACTCAAAGGGGTAATTTAAAAATACATAAATTGCGAAAACACTCGAAATCAAAATCATTTAAATGCAGTGAAAATGATTGCAACAAATGTTTCTTCACTTCATATGCTCTCAAATTACACATAAAAACAGTGCATTTAAGAGTAAAGCCATTCAAATGTGATAACAATAACTGCGGACAGACTTTCGCATCAAAATATAATTTAATAACTCATAAGAAGAGAAATCACATTAAAATCAAATCATTTAAATGCAATGAAAACAATTGTAACAAATGTTTTGTCACTTCAGGAGAACTTAAAACACATATAAAGAGAATTCATTCGACAGAAAAGCCGTTCAAATGTTTTGTCGAAAATTGTGGCAAAAAATATGCGATTAAATCAGAATTGAATCATCATTTGAAAACAAAACACAAGACCTTTAATATAAAATATTCATAAATTTATTAATTTACACATATTATAATAATTTACCATGATAATTCAAAGAATTTTATAAAATTGAATGACTAAGTTTGTAATAGATGTCAAAATTTAATGTCAAATTACACCTGAATATCAATTAAAATGTGTTTAACATTATTTTAATATAAACTTTCATTTTAAATAATTATTAAAATTAATTTCAATAAAACATTTTTATTTCAAAACTAATTAATCAAATAATGTCTGAACTATCGTTTAATTTCGCGGGAAAAGTGGTAATTATAAGCGGATCCAGTGCTGGCATCGGAGCACTGACTGCAATACGGTTTGCGAGTGTTGGCGCACAGGTAGTGGTCACCGGTAGTGATGCGGAAAACTTGAATAAAGTCAGTAACAAATGCAATGAATTATCACCAAATGGTTTGAAAGCACTCGAAGTTGTGGCTGACCTCAGCCGTGAAGACGAGTGCAAACGACTCGTTCTGATGACTATCCAAACATTCGGTAAAATCAATATTTTGGTGACAAATGCAGACGTGGTTTGGGAGCACACCATAAATGACTCGCAATATATTGAAAAATACAAACACATTATGGAAAACAATTTGGATTCAGTCGTGTATTTGACTCACTTTTGTGTCCCGTATTTGACTCAAACGAAAGGAAATATAGTAAACAACTCGAGTGTTGCCGGAATAGTATCGGTATTTATCAAGAATATGTTTAAAATTATCCTGATAAAAGTTTTCTATCCTATTTCCTCAGGCAAGTTGTCAAACACCTCATTGCATCTCGAAAAGTGGCTTGTACATTTTCACTCGATTAATGGCAAAACAATTAGCTCAGATGGGTATACGAGTCAATGCAATCAAGTAAAATAACAAATATTAATTAAATTTAAGCTTGTTTAATCTGCACTATTCAATCTTTAATTAAATAGCCAAGGTGTTGACAGAAACAATGCTTATAAATACGAGTGTTTGAAGCATGATACAAATGACTCCTATAATACTTTCCCATTTATAAGGAACTCGATGAGATCACCTGGACAAATTGATCATATTACAAACTCAATTCTATACTTGGCATCTGAGAGGGCAACCTTTGTCACTGGATTTAATTATATCGATGAGTGCTGTTGTTGTAAATGCTTTTCCATTGAAATTCGTAGCTTTTATTCGGTTAATAAGAACAAAGTTTATTCTTTCTAATTATAAAATTATCTTGGTTACCAAGATTTACTTTATTATAAAGTATTTACAAGAATATTCTTGGAATACCTAACTTGATATTTCACCGATAGAGGTCTTTCATTATTAATTTGTAGTTTCCTGACGTCAAAGTGTTGTCTAAAAAAGTTATCTTTGAAACCAATCTCTGAATTCTTAAAACCGGTTTAAGACAAACCAAAATTATCAGAAAAGGCGCCCAATCTTTTGTTTTTGTTAAATATTGTCAAATTGAACCCATTGTGAAGTTTTTAAACATAACTTCTTTAATAATAAAATGGAATCTTCTTCTTTGTTGGAAAGCAAGATAAATCTTTTAATTAAGTTGAAACAGATCAACAATAATTTGAAGAAAGTACAAAATTCAAATCTTTTGAACGTTAGCAAATTTGATTTTAATTGTAGTTTTATTTTGTGCAAAATTAATTGTAAAGATATTCAAAATAATCATCAAGGGAAAAATAAGCTTAAAAATAAGCTATTAAAATGTTTTTGGCCAAAATGTGAATATAAAACAACAAATAAACATCGCATGAATGAACACAAAAATATTCATTTGAATGAAAGACATTTTAAATGTGATTTCAATGAATGTAATCAAAGATTTAGTCGAAAATCACATCTCATTTCACACAAACGAATACATTCTGGAGAGAAGGCATTTAAATGTGATATCAATGGATGTAAAAAAAGTTTTGGTCATTAAATAAATTTAATTCGACACAAGAGAATACATACGGGAGAGAAGCCATTCAAATGTGAATTATGTGACAAAACTTTTATTGAAAGAACACATTTGATTCGACACAAGAATAGCGTTCACTCAAACAAAAGACAATTTAAATGCAAAGAATTTAATTGTAATAAATGTTTCACTCAATTATATAATCTCAAAAGACATATAAAATCAGTTCATTTGAAAGTAAAGGATTTCAAATGCGAAATCATAAACTGCCGAAAAACTTTCACAACAAAATCTTGTTTAATAAATCACAAAAAGAGATTTCATTTCAAAACCAAAGAATTTAAATGAGATGAAAATGATTGGAACAAATGTTTCTTCAGTTCATATGAACTCAAAATACATAAAAAGAGAATTCATTCGACAGAAAAGCCGTTCAAATGTAGTGAAAATGATTGCAACAAATGTTTCAAAACTTCTCAGGACCTTAAACATCATAAAATGAGAATTAATATCAAATTATAAAAGTTTAAATGCAATGAAAATAATTGCAACAAAAGATATTTCAGATCAACTGAACTCAAATATCATATAAAAAGAATTCATTCAAAAGAAAAGCCGTTCAAATGTTTTGTCGAAAATTGTGACAAAAAGTATGCGATTAAATCACAATTGAATCAACATTTGAAGAAAAGACATAATCCTATGTAACCGCTTTTATTATTTAAATAACTGATGGGAGGGCCAGTTCTGAAACTGGTTTCAAATTTTAAGGGCATATAAGGTCCAGAAATGAACAAACATTCCTAATCTTTTGAAAAGGCGCTCAATTTTAACAAAAGAATCCATTGTTTTAAGAAAATATCTAACAATAAATTTAGTTTGGATTTTAGTCTTGTTTATTCATTTGAAATGTCTTTTATTAATTTAATTGATTTGAAACTTAATCTTGGCGTTTTAGTGAAACTCAAGAAACTTCAACAGAATTTGAGAAATACTAAAAATAATTCAAAACTCCTTTTAAGTGACAATTAATTTGATTTTTACAATTGCTGTGAAAAGTCGTGTAAAATAAGTTTTCAAATCAATAATTCTGAAAATAAAGTGATTAAAGAAAATTACAAATGTTTTTGGCCTAAATGTGAATATAAAACAAACATAAAAGATCATTTTATTCAACACAAAAATTTTCATTTGAACGAAAGACAATTTAAATGCGATTTCAATGAATGTATGAAAAGTTTTAAACAGAAAACTCATCTCATTCAACACAAGAGATTACATTCTGGAGAAAAACCATTTAAATGTGATATTAATGGTTGTGTTAAAAGGTTTGCACAAAAATGTGGATTAAGAAATCATAAGAGAGTCCACAACGAAGAAAGAAAATTCAAATGTGATTTTATTGGTTGCGGTAAACGATTCAAATTTAAAGAAATACTGTCGAAACATAGATTAGTGCATACGGGGGACCGACTCTATGAATGTCGTATTAATAATTGTGGAAAAAGATTCACTCAATTAAATAATTTATCGATACATAAATTGCGAATACATTCAAAGACAAGAGCATTCAAATGTAGTAAAAATGATTGCAACAAATGTTTCAAAACTTCTTCTGAACTCAGATATCATGTGAAGAGAATTCATCTCAAAATAAAAACTTTCAAATGTAATGAAAATGATTGCAACAAATGTTTCTTTACTTTATATGATCTCAAAAATCATAAAAAATCAATTCATTCGACAAAAAAGCCGTTCAAATGTTTGGCCAAAAATTGTGGCAAAAAATATGCGATTAAATCAGATTTGAATAAACATTTGAGAAGAACCCACGAAACCAATAAAATTGATTCTTTCAAATGCAATGAATGCACAAAATCTTACTTAAGTTTACATGAACTCAATGCTCATCAAAAGAGAATTCATCTCAAATTAAAACCATTTAAATGTAATGAAAATAATTGCAACAAATATTTCTTCAATTCAACTGAACTCAGAAATCACGTGAAGAGAATCCACTACAAAATCAAAACTTATAGATGCAATCAAAATGATTGTAACAAATGTTTTGTCACTTCAACTGAACTCAGAAGACATGTTAAGAGAATTCATTCGACAGAAAAGCCATTGAAATGTTTGGTAGAAAATTGAGGGGAAAAAATATGCGTTTAAATCAGAATTGAATCAACATTTAAAAAGAAGACACAAATTTATTTTACCGCCAAAAGCTTGAAAACAACTTCTGGGAAGTACCACAAAAACTTGTTTTCAGGTTTCAATGGAATCCAAACAAAGAATGGTAAACCTCTTGAAAAAGCGCTCATTTTTAACAAAAGAATTTATCATGAATTTATAATGAAATAAATAAATTAAATTGTCTTTAATTAATAATAATTGTGACCATGTTCATTCAAAAATAAAGTCTTAATTGAAACAAAATGAGTGATAAAAGTAAAGATATTTTATCGGTTTTAAGAGAAAGCGAATCAATTAGTAATCAAACGATCGTTTCTTTGATTAAAAATGGTTTCGATTCAAACGAAACGTTAAGTGCTTTTGATTTGGACTTAGATTTGCCGAAAATGAGAGACATTTCGAGCGAACAAAAAATCCAATTAATAAAAGTGTTTAATAAATATAACTTTGGATTCAAAACCGACTCTTATTTGTATTCATTTAAACATTATTTACAAAACGGATGTAATTGTAATTTCGAGAAGAATTCGGAATCAAATGAAGTGATAAACAATTTGAGTGGTAAATCAACTGATATAAATAAAAGAGAATAATTAGCGGATCCAATATATTATCTTTGGAAGTGTTAGTGATGTCATAGTGTTGTCTGAAAAATACCAGAATTGTTGTGAAACTTGTTTTGAGAACCAGTTCTTCAAAAACCGTTTTGAAATTCAAAACCTCCTAAAAGGCGCTGAAGTTTTTATTTATTCAATTTTATCAAATTAATAATGTGTTTATCTTGTTGATTTCATTTTAAAAATGGCAGTTAACCCTTCACTTATTGATAAACTGAATCTATTGATTAAATTAAAGAAAATTAATAAGAATTTGAATCAAACAGAAAGTGAATGCAATCAGAATAATATGTTTGAGTCAACACTGAATGTCAATCAAAATATTTTTGTGGATTTAATTAAGATTAAGTCAGAAATGGTTGCGATTAACTCAACTTCTAAAAGAAGAATTGATTGTCAAAATGAATTCAAATGTTTTTGGCCAAAATGTGAATATAAAACTACGAAAAATTCTAATTTAATTCAACACAAAAATATTCATTTGAATGAAAGACAATTTAAATGTGATTTCAATGAATGTAATCAAAGATTTAGTCGAAAATCACATCTCATTTCACACAAACGAATACATTCGGGAGATAAGCCATTCAAATGTGATTTCAATGATTGCGGTAAAGGATTCAAATCAAATGGCGAACTGTCTGTACATGTAAAAGTGCATACTCAATACGAGGACCGACCCTATGAATGTAATATTAATAATTGCCAAAAAAGATTTACTCAATTAAGTTCTTTAATTCAACATAAAATGCGAATTCACTCAAAGACACGAACATTCAAATGTAATGAAAATAAATGCAACAAATATTTTGTCACTTCAGCTGAACTCAAATCTCATAAAAAGTGTATTCATTCGACAGAAAAGCCGTTCAAATGTTTTGTTGAAAATTGTGACAAAAAATATGCGATTAAATCACAATTGAATCAACACTTTAAAATAAAACATGAACTTCAAAACCCGCTATAATTTCCAAAATAACTGATGGGAGGGACTGCTCTGAAAATGTATTCAATTGGGAACTGCTTTCTGGAAGGGGAGCTAAAGTCTAATAATAGCTTTTCGTTTCTATCTGTATCGATAAGGCGCTAACTCTTGACAGAAGAATTGGTTTCAGATAATCTAATTGTTGTAAATGCTTTTCCATTGAAATTCGTAGCTTTTATTCAATTTATAAGAACAAAGTTTATTGTTTCTAACTATGAAATTATCTTGGTAATAAAGTATTGAGTAACAAGAATATGCTTGAAAAATTAACCTGATTTTTCACCGATAGAGGTATATTTTCATTATAAATTTGTACTTTTCTGACGTCAAAGTGTTGTCTGGAAAAATTATCTTTGAAACCAATCTCTGAATTCTTAAAACCGGCTTAAGACAAACCAAAATTATCAGAAAAGGCGCCCAATCTTTTGTTTTTGTTAAATATTGTCAAATTGAATCCATTGTGAAATTTTTAAACACAACTTCTTTAATAATAAAATGGATTTGTTGAATAGCAAGATTAGTATTTTAATTAAGTTGAAACAGATCAACAATAATTTGAAGCAAGTACAAAATTCAGATGCTTTAAAAGATAAGAAAATTAATTTAAATTTGAGTTTTATTTTGTGCAAAAGTAAATGTGAAGATATTCAAAGTAATCATGCTAAAAATAAGTTATTCGAATGTTTTTGGCCAAAATGTGAATATCAAACTAAAGACATCTCTCATTTAATTGACCACAAAAATATTCATTTGAATATAAAACCATTTGTTTGTGATTTCAATGAATGCAATCAAAGTTTTATTCAAAAGATTACTCTCAGTAAACACAAACGAATTCATTCTCCAAAGAAGACACACAAAAATCAAGACAATGTTTGCGGTAAAGGTTTAAAAGATATATCAGTATTAAAAAGTCACAAAAATACCGATCAGAAGGAAAGGCTATTCAAATGTGATATCAATGGTTGCGGCAAACGATTCAAAACAAACGGCTATTTAGCGAAACACAAAGCCATGCATAGAGGGGACAGACCTTACGAATGTAAGATTAATAATTGTGGAAAACGATTCACTCAATTAAATGTTTTATCGGATCATAAAAAGCGAATACATATGAACTCAAGAGAATTCAAATGCAATGAAAATGATTGCAACAAATGTTTCAGTACTTCATATGAACTCGAAAGACATGTTAAGAGAATTCATTCGACAGAAAAGACTTTCAAATGTTTTGTCGAAAATTGTGGTAAAAAATATGCGATTAAATACCTATTGAATAGACATCTGAGAGATTCTCACAGAACTAAAACTTTCAAATGCAGTGATTGCAACAAATCTTACTATAATTTATATGCACTCAACGCTCATAAAAAGAAAATTCACCTTAAATTAAGACGATATAAATGCAATGAAAACAATTGCGACCAAAGTTTCTTCATTTTATCTGAACTCAAAAATCATTTCAAAAGAGTCCATTCGAATGAAAAGCCGTTCAAATGCAGTGAAAATGATTGCAACAAATGTTTCAAAACTTCCCAAGACTTTAAAGATCATAAGAAACGTCACCTGAAATTAAAATCATTTAAATGCAATGAAAACAATTGTAACAAATGTTTTGTCACTTCAAAAGAACTCAAAAGTCATTTAAAGAGAATTCATTTAAAAGAAAAACCTTATAAATGTTTTGTCGAAGATTGTGGCCAAATATACGCGATTAAAACACAATTGAATCGACACTTGAAGTTAAAACACAAACTTATTGACCGCTAAAACTTTCAAAATATCTGATGGGAGGGATAGCTGTGAGTATTGTATTCAAGTGGGAATAACTGGGAAGTGTTACCTGTGAAGGGAGTGGAAGTCCATAAATAGGTCCGCATTTTTCTGTGTCGAAAAGGCGCTAACATTTGACAAAAGAGTTATTGGTTTCAGAAATTTTAAAATTTGTGTATTATTTGAATGATTTTATTATTAATTAAATAATAAACACCCTTGATAAATTATGAATTCCTCAATATTTAAAAAACTGAATGATTTAATCGAATTGAAGAAAATTAATAAGAATTTGAAACAAATTCAAAAAGTTTGTCATCAAAATCATTTGTTTGAATCAACACAATAAAATGATCTGACAAAATTGATCAAGGTTAAAACTGTAATTATTACGAATACTTTAAGTACTGATAAAGAAATTGATGTCCAAAAAGTATTCAAATGTTTTTGGCCAAAATGTGAATTTAAAACTAAAAATAATAGTGAATTAATTCAACACAAAAATATTCATTTGAATGAAAGAAGATTTGTTTGTGATTTCAATGAATGTATGAAAAGATTTTCACAAAATTCAAATCTAATTAAACACAAACGAATACATTCTGGAGAAAAGCCATTCAAATGTGATTTCAATAATTGTGGAAAAGGATTCACTCAATTAAATAATTTATCGGTTCATAAATTGCGAAAACATTCAAAGACAAGAGCATTCAAATGTAGTAAAAATGATTGCAACAAATGTTTCAAAACTTCTTATGAACTCAGATATCATATGAAGAGAATTCATCTCAAAATAAAAACTTTCAAATGTAATGAAAACAATTGCAACAAATTCTTCTTTACTTTATCTGATCTCAAAAAGCATTTTAAAAGAGTCCATTCGAATGAAAAGCCGTTCAAATGTAGTGAAAATGATTGCAACAAATGTTTTGTCACTTCAACTGAACTCAAAATTCATATAAAAAGAATCCATTCGACAGAAAAGCCGTTCAAATGTGATATCAATAATTGTGACAAAAAATATGCGATTAAATCATATTTGAGTCGACATTTGAAGGAAAGACATAAACTTATTTTACCGCCAAAAACTTGAAATCAACTTCTGGGAAGTACCACAAAAACCTGTTTTCTGGTTTCAGTGGAATCCAATCAAAGAATGGTAAACCTCTTGAAAAAGCGCTCATTTTTAACAAAAGGATTTATTGTCTCAAATATTTTATTATGAATTTGTATTGTAATGAAGTAATTGAATTGATTTTAATTAATAATAATTGTTGCCATGTTCATTCATAAATAAAGTCTTAATTGAAACAAAATGAGTGATAAAAGTAAAGATATTTTATCGGTTTTAAGAGAAAGCGAATCAATTAGTAATCAAACGATCGTTTCTTTGATTAAAAATGGTTTCGATTCAAACGAAACGTTAAGTGCTTTGGATTTGGACTTAGATTTGCCGAAAATGACAGACATTTCGAGCGAACGAAAAATCCAATTAATAAAAGTGTTTAATAAATATAACTTTGGATTCAAAACTGACTCTTATTTGTATTCATTCAAACATTATTTACAAAACGGATGTAATTGTAATTTCGAGAAGAATCCGGAATCAAATGAAGTGATTAACAATTTGAGCTGTAAATCAACTGATATAAATAAAAGAGAATAATTAACGGATCTAATATATGATCTTTGGAAGTGTTAGTGATGTCATTCTGTTGTCTGAAAAATACCAGAATTGTTGTGAAACTTGTTTTGAGAACCAGTTCTTGAAAAACCTTTTTGAGAATAATTGTTTTGGCGCTTAAGTTTTGTTTTGTTAAGTTTCATCAAATTATTATTGTGTTTACCTTGATAACTTTATTTTTAAGATGAAAGTTGATTCTTTAATTTTTGAGAAATTAAATCAATTGATTAAATTGAATAAAATTAATAAGAATTTGAGTCAAATTAAAAATGTTTTTAATGTGAGTAATTTTATTGATTCAACATATTTAAACAAAATTGATATAAATGTAAAATTATGTAAAATTAAGACTGAAGTGACTCGGATTAAATCAATTGCGAATATTGATTCTGAAAAAAGTTTTAAATGTTTTTGGCCAAAATGTGAATATAAAACTAAAAATAAATGTCACTTAATTTATCACAAAAATATTCATTTGAATGAAAGACTATTTGTTTGTGATTTCAATGAATGCATGAAAAGTTTTAATCAAAATATTCATCTCATTCGACACAAACTACTTCATACGGGAGAGAAGCCATTCAAATGTGATGTCAATGGATGTGAAAAAAGTTTTGGTCAATCAATAAAATTAGTTCGACACAAGAGAATACATACGGGAGAGAAGCCATTCAAATGTGAATTATGTGGACAAACATTTATTTATAATACAAGTTTAGTTCGACACAAGAATAGCGTTCACTTAAACAAAAGACAATTTAAATGCAAAGAATTTAATTGTAATAAATGTTTCAATCAATCATCTAATCTCAAAACACATATAAAAACAGTTCATTTGAAAGAAAAGGATTTCAAATGCGAAATCATAAACTGCCGAAAAACTTTTACAACAAAATTTGGTTTAATAGATCACAAAAAGAGATTTCATTTCAAAACCAAAGAATTTAAATGCAATGAAAATGATTGCGACAATTGTTTTGTCACTTCGGCTGAACTAAAACATCATATGAAGAGAATTCATTCGACAGAAAAGCCATTCAAATGTTTTGTCGAAAATTGTGGCAAAAAATATGCGATTAAAACACAATGGAATCATCATTTGAAGTTAAAACACAAACTTATTGACCGCTAAAACTTTCAAAATAACTGATGGGAGGGATAGCTGTGAGTATTGTATTTAAGTGGGATTTGCTTACTGTGAGGGGAGTGGAAGTCCATAAAATTTTTCTGTGTCAAAAAGGCGCTAACATTTGACTAAAGAGCTGTTGGTTTCTGAAATTTTAAAATTTGTGTATTATTTGAATGATTTGTTCATCAATTAATTAATAAACACCCTTGATAAATTATGAATTCCTCAATATTTAAAAAACTGAATGATTTAATCGAATTGAAGAAAATTAATAAGAATTTGAAACAAATTCAAAAAGTTTGTCATCAAAATCATTTGTTTGAATCAATACAACAAAATGATTTTGCAAATTTCATCAAGGTCAAAACTCAAATTAATCCGAATGTTTCAAGTAATAATAAACAAATTGATATTCAAAAAGTTTTGAAGTGTTTTTGGCCAAAATGTGATTTTAAAACTGCTTTAAAAATCAATTTAATTAAACACAAAAATATTCATTTGAATGAAAGACAATTCAAATGTGATTTCAATGAATGTATGAAAAGTTTTAATCAAAAAATTTCTCTCAATCAACACAAACGAATACATTCGGGAGAAAAGCCATTCAAATGTGATGTCAATGAATGTGACAAAAGTTTTTCACAAAAATCTAGCCTAACATCCCATAAGATGAGACATTTGACTGAAAAGAGATTTAAATGTGATTTTATTGGTTGTGATAAACGATTCAAAACACTTTGCGATTTGATTAGACATGGAGTCGTCCATTCCATGGATCGACCCTATGGATGTCACATAATTAATTGTGGAAAACGGTTTAGACATTTAAGTAATTTAAATCAACATAAACTGTTAGTGCACTCAAATAGAAGAGAATTCAAATGCAGTGAAAATGATTGCAACAAATGTTTCAAAACTTCTTTTGGACTTAAAGATCATTTGAAGAGAATTCACATGAAATTGAAATCATTTAAATGTAATGAAAACAATTGTAACAAATATTTCAGTACTTCATATGAACTCAAATGTCATGAGAAGAGAATTCATTCGACTGAAAAGCCCTTCAAATGTTTTGTAGAAAATTGTGGCAAAAATTATTCGCTTAAAAAACAATTGAATGAACATTTAAAGATTGTGCATAAAATTGGTTTAAATAAGAATGTAAACAATTGACATAGTTTTGACTAAATAACATGTTCTAAATATCTTTCATATAAACTTTTATTTTAAATACTAATTAAAATTAATTCAATAAAACATTTTTATTATAAAAACTAATGAATCAAATAATGTCTGAAATATGGTTAATATCGGGAA
>JAQIXD010001710.1:0-13409 GCA_034699985.1 Minunthozetes semirufus | reverse complement strand
AATTTAAGGAAAATTCGATTTAAGGAAGACAATTTGGTCTCACCATAGTGTTTCCTTAAATCGAGAATAAACTGTATTTCTCTCAAAATTTTAATATTAATATTTGTATCGATCCGATGTTGTGATGAACTTATATCGGAAGGACAAATTTCGGAAGCCTGAGCTTTGACCTTTTCTTTTGATAAGAGTTTTACAGATTGTGCAGATTGTAATTGAAATGAAAATTGTTTTCAAAATAAATAATTAACAAAATTATCTCTTCTATTAAAAGATGCGATTATTTTGAAATTTTAATATTAATAATGAACTCAATTAATGAGTTTTTGTTTTCATTTTCTTATCTCTGAAAATGTTTAGCAATCGATTGGAAAGTTTGGAGACATTTGACAGAAATTTTTAATAATAACCAGAATTTAATCAGAGATAAGCATTTGATAAGTTACAGACAAAGATTTTTGCAGCATATGAGCAAGGTAATTAATAGAGTGATTAATTGGACAAATTAGATATCTTTGTTATCATTTATTCTTTATTTCGTTTTGATTTGAGTTTAAAATAACTTTTCAATAAAATTTCAAACCCAAGACATAGTGGTAAAATTTTTTATTTTAAATTATCTAAGGTTTAATTATCTAGTTTATATTTAAATATTAATTATTATCTAAATCGAAACAATATTGGAAGAATGTCAAAAGTGATCAACCAACTTTTTGAGAATCAAATAATTTTCCATTTCTGTATTAACCATTGACTGCAAATAAAATTATATGATCTATGAGTATTTGTAATAAATATTTGAGCCTAGATAGATAATAGATTTATTTTACCATGATCGTTTTGTCATCTAAGGGCAATTTCCAGATCTCAAAGACGATCAGAGGATTAATTACCCAAATCTTGTAAAACAAATGAAATACTTTGATTTCCCACAAAATGTGTTCAATTGTATTGATTTTGTTCTCCAAATATTGGTTTCCATTAATTACCGCACTTTCGGACAAATACTTACCGATGAAATCCCTGACCACTGACTCGTCTTTAAACTCAAACGAGTTTTCATCGAATTTCACGAATTCGTTAAAAAATTGGGCAAAACTAAACCCCCGGTAGAAATAATCGCTGCCATCGAAGTCTCCAATAACTGCATCCTTTTCGGAAACCATTATATTTGCTAAACGGAAGTCATTGTGTGAAAAGAGTACCGGAGAGTCACAGCTCTTGATTTTGTCTAAAATCCAATCGGTTTCTGCGTTTATATCGCAATCCAATAGTGTTTTACAGTTGTATTTCTCAAACAGTTTTCGCTTTTCATCAAACTTTTGTCGGAAAAGTCTGTTCGAGGAAACAATAAGACCCCAACTCATTGATCGACTTTTATCAATGGGTGGTTTCATTGAATGAATTAGTGCCAACTTCTTTGCCACCTGTCTTAACAGATTCTTGTCGTACAAGTCCTGTTCATTGAATAAGCGGTGCTGACAAATATAAAATTTTGTCCTTGTTCATTTTAAACAATAATCAAAGTTTATGTCATACCTCATAATACTTGAGGATAAGTCCCTCTTCAGCCACTCCATAGACTTGGGGACCGACACCATTCTCTGAGAGAAGCAAATATTTGATATTATCTTCGAGTGTATTCATATTTATATTATTGAGATTATGGAAATCAGGTCGACAGCCATACAGTCTAATCGCCACCTCTTTGGGTTCAATACCATTGTCACGTAAATGAGATGGTATTTTACAGTGATATACCATATTCATCATTCCACCCGTTAAACGCTTGATTTCCACGTCATTTAGCTTGAGTTTAGTCCAGTTTCCCGACAAATACTTCTGACATAAAGTGAGACATTTTTGTTTCAAATCAATCGGATCCTCTCCTTTAACAAGACTGTGGAAGTCCTTTGTCAACGCTTCCCAATCTTTGATGTCTCCCATTATACTAATTAATTGATAAACAGATGTTTTAAAATTCATTTAATTTTAATTGAATTTAAAATTTTTAAATTGATTTTTGACTTTTAATTTTCTTTTTTTTTCCAAGATGCAATTTTTTAATTTATTCAAAATGGTTAACCTTCTATTTCTCTGACATCAGTGACGATAATTTGACCATGATCAGAATAAACGACTCAAACTTGCCCCAATCTAATAGCCAAGTTGTACGCAAACTTTGAATGTTTAACTTAAAGGCTTTTAACTTGAACAATAATCTAGCTAACCCATTGAACCACTTATCTCGAACTTTTATATCTTGGTAATTTAAGGATATATAAAACTAAATTGATATATTTAAAAATATCGATTCATCTTTTGAGAAAATTGAATAAAACAGAAGTAATTGAATCGAGAAAAATATCACTGAAAAACTCAAATACAATTAAATTGAAAATCAAAGTTGAGTTTCACTGAAACAGTGTTCCGATTATTGAAGGGTAACGTTAGGGGGCGTTAAGAGGCGTTCACTTAATTACTAAAAACCTCTAAACTTCAGCAGACGTTCGAATTGGAGGCAATTCATTGATATAGAAAACAATGCTTTCGTTTACTGTTATTTCATTGATTTAATGCATTCAAACATTCATTTGATATGAATTTAGACTTAAATTAATTGTAATTATTTGTAATGATTTGAAGACAACTGAAGACATGGAAAGAGACTCATTTAGTGATAGATTTTGTGACGATTTGTGTGAAGAGATTTTGGGTTATCTCTCGTTTGAAAATAAGTTTCGCTTTGAAAGTGTGTCCAAACAGTTTCAGCGAACAATTTATTCAAAACAAACCACTCTTTTCGCTCATTTTTCGAACCTTTCCTCGAAGTAAGTAAACAATTATCTTAAACTGTGATAACAAAGAGTTAGGTCTAACCCAAAGATCGGAAATACT
Source organism: Minunthozetes semirufus (assembly GCA_034699985.1). NCBI lineage: Eukaryota > Metazoa > Arthropoda > Arachnida > Sarcoptiformes > Punctoribatidae > Minunthozetes > Minunthozetes semirufus. The sequence goes on along the minus strand of JAQIXD010001710.1, from coordinate 10,514 downwards.
GTAATTCGCGGTAAAAATTTGAAAAATCAACGATAAGTCTATGGATAAGTTGTACGACTGTCCACATTCTTCTATTTTACAACGATCTTCGTTATTCTGATCGATTACAAGATACTAATCGAGTTCTTCATTGATATATAGGTACAATAATTGTCTCGAATTAGCGATTTTCAGAGAAGTCGAAAACATAGAGCCAGTGCTGAAGAAGTGCCACAATATTAGACGCATTCATATCAGTGGACTAATCAGTAGCCAAATGGAAGTCGAGATTCTAAACCTGATCACTGAGTACTGCCGACGACTCGAAGAAATTGTTTTCCAAAGGAGTTATTACGAGTGGTATCAGTCGATTGATTCCCAACTGATTGAGGCCAAGAAGAAGTTCATCGATAAGTTTGGCTCACAATTGAAAAGACTTCAAAACTGCACAAAAACACCAGAATTTGATTTTAGGAATAAAAATGAGGATTTCCTCCGACTATTATTAGGCTGTCCTCAACTCACACACATTGACATACGTTTCTTCAGCCCTACTCTTGAGATTCCGGATGTCTTCGAGAATAGTGGCCAACAGTTACGCCGTTTGCGGACAATATATTTGAAAAGTGATTCAAATGAAAGACTTATCGAATGTTTGATTAATAATAACTCAAAAACTCTTCGATATATTGATTTAAAATTGGATTTGAGTTTAAGTTTAGAGAAAATTGAGTTTATTTTCGATAATCTCAAGAATTTGGTTAATATGGAGGCACTGAAAGTCGATTTTACATACCTGTACCTTATGGGCCACCCCTCAGTTGAACTAAAAAAGTCGGCAATTATTAAGACATTGAACGGAATAAAACTGATTTCAATGAAATGTAAATCAATTAAATTCTTTGATTTGAGAATTGAGTCATTAGGCGCTTCCGTTTCATTCGAAATGTTGTTTGAATCCATCAAAAACTGGAATCAATTAAAGCGGATAAGTCTTTCATTCACTAAAGCGATTCACGAAAATGAAATCCATGTATTGAATGCACTAAAAAGATGTCCAAACTTAGTCTATTTGCGGTTAAAATTTCCGAAATATATATTTCAGGAACAGTTCTTCGATAATATTCATAAAAATTGGCCAAAACTTCAATATTTATCCATAACTTCAGTGAACTTAACAGAAGAGACCATTACTTCGATATCAAAGTTAAAACACATCCAAACAGTGATTATATCAATGATTAATGTCTGGAATTATCCCTATTTTTCATATATCTATGAATTGATAGAAAAGCGACCGAAACTCAAATCAATTGAAGTCTTCGATAGAATTAAAGTAAAAGTCTTTGATTTAAAAACATTTAAAGAACGCGGTTTGCGGGCAATGTATTTGAGAAGTGATTCAAACGAAAGACTAATCGAGTTTTTGGTTAATAATAACTCAGAAACTCTTCGATATATTGACTTAAAATTGGATTTGAATTTAAATTTAAAGAAAATTGAGTTTATTTTCAATAATCTCAAGAATTTGGTTAATATGGAGGCACTAAGAGTCGATTGTACAGCACCCGAGGGGACCGCCTTCATAAACACCTTCAAAGTTCATCACAAATCGGCGATTATTAAGACATTGAACGGAATAAAACTGATTTCAATGAATTGCAAATCATTTAAATCCTTTGATTTGAGAATAGATTCGTTCGAGTCTTTAGTTTCACTCAAATTGTTGTTTGAATCCATCAAAAACTCGAAACAATTAAAGCGAATAACCCTTTCATTCAATAAACCGATAAAAGAGAATCAAAACTATATATTAAATGCACTAAAAAGTAGTCCAAACTTTGTCCACTTGGAGTTGAAATTTCCGAACTATATATTCGAGGAACAGTTCTCCGGAACCCTCTTGAGAATAGAGTCGTTAAGCGCTTCCATTTCACTCAATTTTTTATTCAAATCCATCAAAAACTGGAATCAATTAAAGCGGATAACTCTTTCATTCGATAAAGCGATTCACGAAAATGAAATCCATGTATTGAATGGACTAAAAAGGTGTCCAAACTTAGTCTATTTGTCGTTAAAATTTCCGAAATATATATTTCAGGAACAGTTCTTCGATAATATTCATAAAAATTGGCCAAAACTTCAATATTTATCCATAACTTCAGTGAACTTAACTGAAAATACCATTAATTCGATATCAAAGTTAAAAAACATCCGAAAAGTCATTATATCAATGATTAATGTCTGGAATTATCCCTATCTTTCATATATCAATGAATTGATAGAAAAGCGACCGAAACTCAAAACAATTGAAGTCTTCGATAGAAATAAAGTAAAAGTATTTGATTTAAAGACATTTAAAGAATAAATTAATAATTGTTTTTCTTTTCAATACTTTTTTTCCGAAAATGTAATTCAATTTTCAATGAAATCAATAAATGACTTAAACTAATGCCTTGTTTTTCCCAATTTATTAATTAAAAACATTAAGAGTTTTAAATTGTTTCATTTTATAAACCATTAGTTCAATGAGTGATCTGCGAGCAATTATTTCTACTGGTTATTGCCTCGATTATTGTCAGAGAATCTTATATTCCTTTTAATTGAATAGTATTTTATCTCTAATTTGGAGTTTAAAAGCGAATGAATTTTGAGTTCAAATCACTGATCAATGAGATGAAAGTACAGTAATTGATGGATTCTGGACACAAGGTCGGGGACAGCGAAAGAGTGTCCAGAATCGGTTATTTGATAAAATAAATATAGAATTAAATTCAAAATCAAAGTTCAGTTTCACTCAAACAGTGTTTGCAATAAATAATTAATAAAAATCCCCTAAACTTTAGCAGACGTTCGGATTTCAGGCAATGTTTTTGTTTACTTTTGCTGTTATTTCATTGATTTAATGCAATCAAACATTTATTTGATATGAATTTAGACTTAAATTAATTGTAATTATTTGTAATGATTTGAAGACAACTGAAGACATGGAAAGAGACTCATTTAGTGATAGATTTTGTGACGATTTGTGTGAAGAGATTTTGGGTTATCTCTCGTTTGAAAATAGGTTTCGCTTTGAAAGTGTGTCCAAACAGTTTCAGCGAACAATTTATTCAAAACAAACCACTCTTTTCGCCCATTTTCCCGCACCTTCTTTTAAGTGAGTAAACAATTATCTTAAACTATAATAACCAATGAATAACCAAAAGAGTGTGGTTTAGTCTTAACCCGACTGAGACTGAAAATATTGAAATTTGAGCCAAACTTTTGAAAAATTAACATTAAATCTGTGGAAGAGTTAAATTATACAACTGTCCACGTTTTCTCATTTTTCTAGAGTCCCTTATTCTGATGAATCACAAGATACTAATGAAAGTCATGAGAAAGGCATCAAATTTATATCGTTTTTCGAGAAATCAATTAAATTTAAGATCAATTTCGACATAAAGTCATTTGAGTCAACGCTGAAGAAGTGCCACAATATTAGACGCATTCATATCACTGGACTAATGACGAGACAAACAGAATTAGAGATATTAAACCTGATCACTGAGTACTGTCAAAGACTAGAAGAGACTGTTTTGAAAAGCAGTCACTTTCTCTTGAATTGTATGCGAAATCCCGAAGACTTAGTTCCGGCCGGACTCCAAAGGGAACTGATTGAGGCCAAGAAGAAGTTCATCGATAAGTTTGGCTCTCAATTGAAAAGACTTCAAAACTACACAAAAACAACTGAATTTGATTTTATGAATAAAAACGAGGATTTCCTCCGACTATTATTAGGCTGTCCTCAACTGTCACACATTGACATTCGATTCTTTAGCCCTTCTCTTAAGATTCCGGATATCTTCGAGAATAGTGGCCAACAGTTACGCCGTTTGCAGACAATGTATTTGAGTAGTTCTTCAAACGAAAGACTAATCAAGTGTTTGATTAATAATAATTCAAAAACTCTTCGATATATTGACTTAAAATTGGATTTGAATTTAAATTTAGAGAAAATTGAGTTTATTTTCAATAATCTCAAGAATTTGGTTAATATGGAGGCACTGAAAGTCGATTTTACAGACCGGAGGCTGTTCCTTATTGGCCAACCCTCAGATGAACTAAAAAAGTCGGCAATTATTAAGACATTGAACGGAATAAAACTGATTTCAATGAATTGCAAATCAATTAAATCCTTTGATTTGAGAATTGAGTCATTAGGCGCTTCCGTTTCATTCGAAATGTTGTTTGAATCCATCAAAAACTGGAATCAATTAAAACGGATAACCCTTTCATTCAATAAACCGATTAAAGAGAATGAAGACTATATATTAAATGCACTTAAAAGATGTCCAAACTTAGTCCACTTGGAGTTGAATTTTCTGAACCTTATATTTCAGGAACAGTTCTTCGATAATATTCATAAAAATTGGCCAAAAATTCAATACTTATCCATAACTTCAATGAACTTAACAGAAGAGACCATTACTTCGATATCAAAGTTAAAACACATCCAAACAGTGATTATATCAATGATTAATGTCTGGAATTATCCCTATTTTTCATATATCTATGAATTGATAGAAAAGCGACCGAAACTCAAAACAATTGAAATCTTCGATAGAGATAAAGTAAAAGTCTTTGATTTAAAGACATTTAAAGAATTGAATTAATATTTGTTTTTCTTTTCAATTCTTTTTTTATACCAAAAATATGATTCAATTTTCAATGAAATCAATAAATGACTTAAACTGATATCTTGTTTCTCCCAATTTATTAAATGTGTAAACCAGTCGACTACCAGCACATACTTATTGTGGAATACTTTACTCAAACTTTATTTAATTTTCAGATTTTATCTGATTTTTTATTTGCGATTAAAAAATATATTTTTAAATACAATAATAATTTGTTTAAAACATTTTGTGATTAAGAATTGGAATAGATTTCAATGTTATCGTTGTTTTCCGTTGACATAAATGATTTGTCTGCCATTAAGGGGTTGTTGTGTCCGATAGTTTTCGTCGATATTCAAATCAATATCTTTTTCTCTTCCAATATTTGTTTGTATTTCAGATCTGTATCTGTAAGACAACTGACGGAATGATTGGATCTGAAAATCAAATAAAATGTTTGAATTCAATCAAAATTTTGAGATCAAATCACCTGTTCTTCTGTGCAGAGTAGGGGCTCTTTGAACAGAATCCAAGAGACTGTTTCCCATAGCGGAGGTGTGGTCAGTGATCCAGAGTAAGTCCAATAAGCCTTGTCTTTAGGCATAAGTGCCGTTAAATCGATGGTTTCGTTGACCACAAGTTTGTCGCCTTTGTATTTGACTCTTGACATCAGTTCTGTTAGTTTTGTGAGCTCTTCATTTGGCTGATCACAGCTCTGGAGGAATACCCCGATTACTGTCAAACCATTCGGCGAAATAAGGGCTTCGAGTGGTTCTGAGTAGAGATCACTGTTCCAGTGGACAAAATGCAACTATAAGTAGAAATGAGCTCAGGTTAATAATTGATCGATTTTCAGGAATTTTTTATTTTTATTTATTTCTCATTTATATTGAAATCAGAATTTAATTTATAGTTTCAATTAAAATTTGATTGATTTGTATGTGAAAGTTATTTGAAATTGGTGATTTTTATTTTTATCGATTGCTGTTTAATATAGAGTGGTTATCTTGAAATTGGAATGAGATCCTGTAGATCCTGGTTATTTTGTTTTTTACTCAATTACTCAATGCATCAAAATCTGAGACATTATTTTGGATATCAATTCAAGCAGTAAATGATTGGTTTGATTGGCTATGATTGGGGTATACCTCAGACCTAATGATTCTATTAGTGTTATCGCCATTACTTTCATTAAAAGATAATTTGAGTCAATGACCAGGAATGCAATCAAAACTATTATCTTTGGGTTATTGAAAGCAAATGATTGATTTGATTGAAAGAAATTCTGATAAGAGTTTCAAATTGATTTCATTTTATAAGCCATTAGTTCAATGAGTGATCTGAGAGGATTCATTTCTATAGTGGGAATTTTTCACGGTTATTGCCTGGATTATTGTGAGAGAATCTCATATTTCTTTCAATTGAATAGTATTTTAGCTCTAAATTGGAGTTTAAAAGCGAATGAATTTTGAGTGATCAAATCACTGACAATGAGATGAAAGTATTTTTTTGCTTCACATCAGAGGACATGTCATCCCTTCTGAGACCAAACAACAGGTTTAATGTCTTACAGACTCTTTTGATGGCAATAATTATTTCTGAACTGAGAATAAAGTCAATTGTTTTCACACAAAAGGTTTTCGACAAAAGAGTTTTCGGTACAAAAATAGGGACCAACGGAGCGAACAAACAGTGAATTACCCGAAAGTGAAACTCAATTATAAGACATTTGATGTGAGACTCACTTCTGCTGAATAGTGTTTGCCATCGATTGTATGCTCTGAACCACAACTGCATGTCTTCCCCCAATGGCAATGAAATTGTGCCAAACGATAGCGATGGTCGAGTGGTCCGCCGCTTATGTCTATTCAATTAAAAAAAATAATAACATGTTTTGTAAAATTCATTTTTATAGCGAGTCTTTTGATTTTGAGAGATTTTTAGCAAGATAAAATATTGAATTAATAAACTAACTTGCTTTTTTGCTAAACACATCGACTCTCCAGCCGTAAAATTTATCATCTCTTGGATTCTTGAGGACCAAACCCTTAAATTGTTTCGGATAATCAATAATAAGGGGCTTTAGTTGAAGGTCTCTATTGTTTAGAATACATTCTTGGGTCACAATATTGATGGGTGACTGCCGTTTCCCTATCAGTGATATCGGGTATGAGGTGTACCACAGCTCAGGGCCTAAAATAGTCAGAGCAAAGCAATCAAAGTATTAGAAATTCAATTTATTTTGCATTTAATTAAATGTCAGATAATTATGAAAATTAAATCATTATTTTGTTGTTTATATCGAAGAATAAAATTCACTCAAATTCATGAATAAGAAAATCATTTGTGTTTTTTGCCGGCAAATCAAATACCAAAATATGATTAATGAAGTTTTGTTTGGAAAAACATAAAACTATAGTTTAATGAACGAACAATTCAGTGATAATTCCGTTTCTAATATTAATTAATTAATTACTTAATAATAAAATAAATATTTTGTTTTGTCTTTGTTTTAGATTTTAAATTCAGAACAAAGCTCAGCCCAAAAGTGGCAAATCATAGGAAAAAATAGTATTACTTTCGGCCAAATCCATTGGTTTTCATTATTTTCATTATTTTCATTATTTTCATTACATTTAAGATATATTTTTAGAAATAATTTAATTAAACAAATGATTAGTTTTTGTGATAAAAACAGAGAAAACTGTTTTATTTAATTAATTCGTTTCGAAACAAAAGGCTCTTAAATCAGATTTAATTTAATTAAACAGGAATTAAGTCAAATGAAAAAAGGATTTTCAGTTCAACTGTTTAACTCAAAATGTTTTTCAAATCTCTTCTGGTTTTTCGATAACAAAAAGATATTTATTTCGCTAACATTAGAGCAAAGGAATGAACACCGGGTCAACTACAGAACAGAATAACCTGCAAAAGCAACCTTTCATCAAAATAATCATGGTAGTTTCTCCAGAGCAGAGAAAATCTTTGGATTTATTTATTGAATTAAAATCTGAAAATTATGACGAGTAACTTTAGTAAGATTATCTGAATTCTTGGATTAATTTATTAGCATTTCCTATAAGGAACTGTTTAATTAATTATCTTTACATTATGATCTTGCTTATATTGCTTATATCAGATTGCATTGTCTGATATAATTGAAAGAATAACTTTCGAGTAATAAAAATAAATAAAAAAAGAGATAATTAATTCAATAATTGTCTTAATGTGTCGACGACTCACTTGTTCTGAGAATTTTAACTAATCTTTTCTCATATCATATAATTTCAGATAATTTTCTCGAAGAGAGAGAAAAAATTCAAAACATTTAAATCTCTTTATTCTGTGCCAAAGGATTTCGGCATAAATTTTATTCGGAATACATTTTGATGAGAATTTTCAGTTTATTTGATAGGCTTTCAATCAAAACAAATACAAGTAATGAATAGATTGTGAAATAGAGTTAAACATTTTTTCTCTGGGATGAGAAGAGGGGTATACATTGAAACCCCCTCCGCTTTGCTCGATTAGTTTTCTAAGTTTTCACCTCTAATTGTGAAATACCATCCCTTACTCGCTCCTGATATTTCTCATATACTGTGAAATACTTTTCGGGAAATTAGGATTTAACCCAATATTCTGTTAATTAATTTTCTAAATAAAGGACTTTGAATACAATTAAATGACTTTAAGTCAAACTGTTTTTAATGTCTTATTATATGAATAGAGTTGTGATTAATTCCAGGAATAAAAACTCCTTTCAAAAAATGTGATAAAAGCCATCCATTTATCTGATAATAACATTCAGTGATTTGAAAAACTTCTTCTTAACTTTGATCTCATTTGAAATCATTTGAGAGATTTTATTATTTATTTCAAACTTCGTTTCAAAACTCTGTATAAAAGACTTTATTTTGTGTATATTTTTTTCTCTGAAGAAAATAATAACAAAATTTGAATACAATTGAAATTTTATTCAAATATATTCCGGTATTTCTTATAATTATGTTTTTGATGAAAAGTAAATGAATTTAAATTTTCCGAAAATTTATTCCAATTATTATTCAAAATCAGATTTTTCAGGTCATCTGATGTTTGAAGGAAATGAACCAAACATTGAAATAATTGAAACAATTTTTTCGTTTTATTTTGTGACTGACTTTCAATAGCATAACATTGAGAGTGAAAATTGTTTTTAAGCAAAAGTCAGACAAACTTTTAATAAATTTAATTATTATTATTATTTTAAAGAATTGTTTTCTCAAATTTTCTTAAACATAATGAGTGAGAAGGGTTTGCGCGATGAGGGCTGTGCCTCAAAATCAGTTCAAAGACAAGAAAATAGTTAAGAGACCCAGAATTTTGCGAAAATTATATTAATTTAAAAACAGAATACTTTTTTTGAGAACCGATTTCTTAAGACAAGAAGTGATGAGAATAAGGAGCGAACAGTCAGGAGAGACAGAGAAGGGGAAGACCTGATGAGAACAGAATTGAATGTCACACACTATTAGTGAATTCCCACATTTGACTCACTCTTATAACAGAGTGATTGTCATTAATTTTATGAAAGAAAAACTCCGCTAATAATTCCCACACTTTCTTTCATAACATTAAGCACAGGTTAGATCACCACCAGTCTGAAGGTAGAGGGAGAGCGCATACACACCGCTCAGGTATGAGTCAAGACGTCAGACATGTCTTAATAGGTAAAACACTTAACTGAATAATATGTGAGAAAAAACTATTGTGAGAATCAAATGTTTAGAAATGTTTTGCTAATAAATTTTTATTGCATTTCTATACAATATCTATAAGTATTTGATATCCCTGTCCAGGGGTCCGGTCATTAGAGCACAGAATAGAAAACTTTTTGATATGCAATACTCACGCGACGACTCAGGCCTCAGGTTTTTGTTATTGTTTTGGTTATCAGTTGTCCTGAAACACACTTTTTGTTGAAATGTCGGAGAAATTGGCCATAATTTGAATAAAACATTGCGTCGACTGCTCTGCCATTGAAATACATTTCGCACAGAATTGATTGCAGACATGTCTTCGCAAAAGTTTTTATGTTTAAAAACGAGTAAATCCTATCAGATTTGGGAATCACTTTTAGGAATCACTTTTTCATATCACAGATAATAGTAGTGTTGGAAAAACTTCAGTCAATATTAGCGTTGAAAACAATTGGACTTTCCTTTTGACTAAAGGATACAATCAATAAAATTTACATTAAAAAACAATAAGACCGAATAAACAAGGTATATTTAGCGTTCATTTTTTGCTGGCTATAAATTAAATAGAAAAATAATAACAAGTATTTACTTGAAAGGCAACTACTGTTTCCAATGGAAAACAGCATTTCCCCCCATTTGCCTAACCTAGACGTCAGTCTCAATGGTATAAACTCTCGTTTATTATTAGATGAGGCCTTGATTTCTGGTGAAAGTCCTTCACTAATATTATTATTATTATTCCCGGTATTGGAAAAAAAAGTTCGCATTTGGTTTGATATTCAATATATCTATCGTACGATAAAATAGTTTTTTGTGTTTTAGTTTTGGTGGCGATAATCGTTTCACATGATTATCGGTTCACGATATCATCCACTCTATTCCTAAACGAGTGTCACGTTTTTCCTTTCTCTCCGCGAAGCCATTCCTCGGCTTTGTATCAGACGGACCTCTCTTTCGTAATCGGAAAAAGAGGTCTCTCCTCACTATTATATCACATGCATTGCGAATGCGATCCAATCTCTCAAATGATTGATAAATCGATACATTGACTGCTTTTCCTCTCAATAGAAAGCATTCCGTATTTAATGAAAGTTTTTTTCAACTAATTGTCAAAGTTTTTGATATCAAAAATTCT
>JAQIXD010001709.1:0-13411 GCA_034699985.1 Minunthozetes semirufus | reverse complement strand
TTCGATTAATTTCCATATAAAAGTAAATAGACTGAAGGGTAAGTAAACATAACTTTTGGTACATTTTTATCCGAAGGACATCTATATTTGTTTTTCACCAGAAAAATTCCATATCTCCCGAAATAAGAAACTTCTAGTTATCAAATACTTCTAAATTAGGACTAATTATCGCTAATTAAATAAAAACTGGAAATGAGATGAACAAGAAATTCATCGCATTTACAATATTTCACTCTATTAGATGAAATATCATCATTTATCTCATTGAATTAGACAAGGTACAAATCGATTCTTGTAATCCTTGATGAAATAATTTTTCACTTAAGCCAAGAGCTTTTGGTCCATTTTTTGTGTTATAACTATATTCTGGTCTTAAACTCAAATTCATTAAATTTTATCATTAATTATATCCGAGGAATAGTAGGGGAAGACTATCAGCACTGGTGTTCAGTAGTGCAGAATAGGCTGAGCGCTAAACATAAAGTACCAGATTTTTAATGATTAAAATTAACATAAAAACTAAATCCGATATTATTTCAGTCTTTCTCTTATGGATTGAATACTCTTTTTTTCGGATAAACCTATTATTCAATGCATTAACTAATGATTTGTTGATCTTCTGTACGGAGAATATGTTATTAAATCACACTGTGAGGGGAAAGGGGTGTAACCAAGACTGTTGTTTGCCATCAACTACAACACTGATGGGGAAAACCAGGTTTTTAATGAATTTGGTTTTATTATTAAATTAAGTTTTATCCTTTTATATTGAATTAGAACAGAATATTCTTGGAAAAATAATTAGCAAATTTCAACCAAGGTTATTTGAAACAAAGTAAAAATTTAAAAAGTACCATGTTGAAATTAAAAACAATTCTCAGAATAATAGAGTCATAAGACGTCTCAAAACAAACACTGGAATTATTCTGACCTCAAACAGAGGCTATTGTTCTTCGATTGGAAACACATATAACGGGAGTTCATAAGGATATACATCCGTTGAGTCCATAGCACAGAACGAGAGCACAGAATAATAATATTCCGCAGACAATAGCCTCCACTGATTGTGAGGCACAGACTCTGTGTTTGCCTTTGAAGTGAATAATAGAGTAGTTTAGCAAAAGTGATGACTCGAAGACTCGAATGAATTTAATTCAATAAATATTTTTGCCTCAATTTATGTCCAGATTAGAGGACTGGTATGAAAGGCCAGTCCATTCAATTCTTAGTTTTTTTTATTCATGGTGAAATTTTTCATGGCTTTTATGGCCGGCCATATATCACTCAGAATTTGTTTTAATCAATCATTTTTTGTCACCAATTTTCATGTGATTTATAATCGGAATAACTTTTTCAGATTAGTTGAAAAGATTAGACAAATGAACGGAGAATTTCCAAAATGGGTTTTTATTAATTGCTTATTATAAATCAGGAAAATCTAAATATGCAAGATTAATAATAATTGTTCAGCTTGAAAATGCTAATAAACCTATCAATCAAGAATATAAATCTAGATTTTAATCAAATGAGCTTGTCAGATTACTTAAAATAAGCCGGTTATTAACTATTCCAACATGAATGAACCAGATATACAAGAGAAACGTGGTATTTTAATCCAGGAATTCAATTATTCATAAAGATTTCATTAATAACATTTGCCATATGAATAACATATGAACAGAATATTCTGTAGCACAGAATAAGCGCAGAATAAATAGAAAAATAGCGTAATATAAATATTAATAGATGCGATTAAATATGTGCATGGTCACTCCTGATGGCAAACGAATTATAACAAGCTATAGATGTATGTAAAATTAGATCAAAGCCTATTCAGTGGTAACCGACGGGAAAGCCTATGGAGAACAGGCTATAGAAAAGAGTCAATACGTTAAGCGTATTCCTTATCCGGCAATTTGTATGCATTAGTATTCCAGTGCTATAACTGTCTGTCCTTTATTGGCACATAAGCGTGAAATAAATCCGTTCGCCCAATAAATAATCATGAACAATCTATGCATATTGATAGGGCAAGTGAAAGTTACTTGGTAAACTCTGGTAAAAATTCAGTTAATACTTTAAATTGAACAATCAATCAACTAATTTTTGAAATTTGAGAAATTTATAACTAGTTTAATTATATATTACAAAAAATAAATAATGGGAGGTAATGTGTCTCCAAAATTTTATAAAATTCACTAGGTTATCAATGATAAATGCAAATAGAAAATATATTTTACAGTCCTTAAAAGATTGAACTTATCAGAATAAATTAAATTTATTCCGTTGAAAAGTTAGAAAATATAACCTAAAAATATTTAAACTAGATATATAACAAGGGAAATAATATTAACCTAGACAGAATATGGGCAAAATAACAAAATTATAACAAGATTAATAATATTGAGCAAAAATTTAATGTAATCGAGTTCTTCTACTCCAATTAAATTTAGTAGTAAAATTAACATATTTATCAATGATAAATTCAAGTAGAAAACTTATTTTACAGTTTTCAAAAGATTGAACTTATCAATATAATTTATTTTGTTTTTAAGTAAGAGAATCTAACTAAAAAGTGCATTAACTAGGTATTTAGTAAAGGAAATAAAATTGCCCTTGGTAGAATTTAAAAGAGTAAAGAAGAAAAATAAGGAATTTTTGTGTAAATTTCCAAAAGAATAATCGATTGCAACACAACTGAGGAAAGGCTAAGAAAATCTGATTCCTTCTCTATTTATCTCTTCTTCGGTACTCTTATTGTTGGATAACAAGTGTTATGTAAGAGATATTCAGAGCCGCCGATGAGATGACAGATGAGTGCTGTTCTGCGCCAATGGCTGTGCCTTTCATTGATTGCAAAAGATCTTTGACCGCATCACTGATCTGAGACTATTTCTGGTGATTATTCTGTGCTATGAATCAGCTCATGGATCCTATTCTGGCCTTTCAATAAATTTCCTCATCTCTTTTACCTTTTTATTCTGGGATGAGCAAGGTGCAATCATGCATTGAAGACAGCAAGAATAAAATTAAATGGGCGATAAACTGAAAAATTCCACATTTTCAGTTTTATCAAGCTAAAAATAATTATTCTTGGTTTAGAACTCAAGGAAAGGGTTGTGCAGGAATTCCTACCCCTCTGGCCATCCCTGCAAATGAATGGGAATTTCTTTTGCGACCAATTCTTTGCAGAATATTCTCAAAGTTTGAGTCAATAAAAAAAGTTGAATAAAATAGAAGTTTTTTTTTCAATCAGTTTTTCCGGAGTATAAGTAAAGTAAATTTTCTATCGATCGCTTCCAAACGCATTGAATTATACCTGAGCTCATCATTTTTCCAGACCATTATCCCTTAAGATCGACGCTGACCATGCTCATAAATAAATAATTTTCATTTCGGTTTGATCACCATGTTGCACGGCTTTGATTTAATATTGATGAGCTGTCTCAATTTTCTAAATAATCAATTATAAATCACACTGGAGTGTCAATAAGTAGTAATTTTGAACAAGATACTCAATCTTAATGATATTTTCTTGTATAGTCAGCAAAATTACGAGATAAAAAATAATATAAGCATGAATAATCGATAAATATCTTTACTAGATTAATTTACTGGGTAAATAGGTCAAATAACATGGTAATTTTGGAAGAATTCAAACGGTCTAGATTAATTCTGGGAATTTGGGAATTGGAAACTAGGTATTTATATTTGAAAATTGATAACCAGAGCAAAGTTCGTGGTTATTCTCCGACAGAATATTCTGTATATAAATAGAAACAGAATTTTCATCAATTCTTTTGATATCATTAATGGATATAAGGTTTGTATATACGGTCTGTGCGTTGAAGTGATGGCTCTTCTCATCGCAAATATGAAAAGCAAAGGGACTGGCAGTCCGTCTCTGATGTCTATCCTAGAGAGCACTGGTATGTGTTTCGGGCGAAAGGCACGCATCAGTGGCCACTCTTTTATCATTTCATTGATATATTTTTGCGAATGTTTTTGTTTTATTTATACGTCTGTCCTCTATGTCTGTCCATTCATTGGCAATACGTGAGCGCCGATAGGAAGACCTTCTTTACTCACAAAAATGTATTTTTATTATTATTCTGTTTATTCCATATAAGAGTCAATCGTTAGGAATCTCACGAATTATTTGCAGATATCAGGGATGAGAAGAGGGAGGAGTTATTGTAATTAAATCAACAAACTGTAATTTTATGTTATCTAGAAATTCATATTTAATTGGATTTTGTACATTAGAAAATTGGCCCTTATCATTGACCACAATTTTTGATCAAGATAATATTCAATTAATTTCGGCACTCGAAATTCTAATAAGCAAAGTAAAAGACCATGTTAGAAATAGCAAGCTGTAAATTTTAAACTTCATACCATTATTTCATTTAAATAGCTTGATAACTTATTTATATTGGATCGAATGTTACCAAATTTTTAAATATTTATTTTCAATAACTGAGCAAATAAAATGGCCTTGCTAAACTAGGTGATTATGCAAACTGTTGTTCCTAAAATCAGAGTAATTCATTATTTTAATTATTTTGGTGAAACTGTAGTTCGAAATATTCAAACGTGCACTTTATGAATAAACATGATAAATTAGAAAACTGGCTGAAACACGGATGCCCGTTCATATATCGAGATAAATTTTTAACTTTTTTAAATATGCAGGATCAAAACTGTAATTTTCAAATTCTAATCTCTTTTGTCTTTTACTCATTTGATCTAGATGATTTCTGGATTCGCACAAACAAATTTATACATTTCAAAATTTTTAATCAAGGTTATTTTGATAAATAACATGATTATTCTGAACAAAATCAATTCAAAGTCAACCAAAACAAGGTATAAAACGACAGAACAAATGCCAATAAAAGCCAATAAAACAAATACTCATTAATTAGAATGGATTTCAACGCAAAAAAACAAGAATAGGTTTTCCGTCTCTTTTGAATTCCGTTCGGAATTAATGACTCGAAAGAAGAGAAACAAAATGTTTTCACTCATTTCAATGAACTCAACGCCAATACAAAAGCCAAGAATATATTCATCATTTGTTACCACAAATAGCAACAAAATCCAAGAATAAAAAGAAGTCAATTCTCTTGGATTTTTTCAATTGAAACAATAGTTTTGATTTACTAGCTTGCTCAAATAGTTTAATTTAATTTCCGCTCGCTTAGCTAGTCCATTTAAATTATAAGCTTGCATAATTTTTTCGCGCCAAAACTTTGAGGAATTTTGCATCACTTACTAATTGGAATGACTTCGTTGATTAACATGGATAGCCATGATAGTAGGAAGAGTGATCGTGGTAAAAATGAATTATGCATGATGAATATGAATTTGATAATCCTTCACATTTAAATCCGTGGCTCAAATGGTGCACAACACATTTAAAAGTTCAATTTCACCTAGAAAAATAAGAATAGAATTTAATGATGAATTTAACAAGGTAAGTGTTAGTTAAAATGAGCTATCAAGATAAAAATAGCGTATATTCACTGGGATCCAATAATAATAACTATTACAATTTAAAGTGAACAATAATTGACCATAATTTAAAAGTTACAGTCTTTGATAAACCAAAATAATCTAGATTATATTGAATTGAAATTGATCTTGCTCATTTTGAGTGATATTTGTAGGGATCAAAGGGAAGGCAATGATTGCAAAACAGAGAAAAGCAATTCTTTTGTCTCTAATTTTGATTCTTCGGTTTCTGGCTCTGAACCAGACTTACAGAGAGATCAAGAAATTGAGTCAATCCTCACATGACTTACACCTCGCGGGACATCAATCGAGGAGAGGAGTGAACAACAAAAATATTACAAACAATTCTATTATTCAACACTACACAGACGGCCAGGACAGGCATATAATGAATAGCAATTGATTCAATTTATTCCTGGTAAATGTCACGCCAAAAGTATCATGGTAAAATTCCTCCAAAAAAATGTTCTTGATAAAAAATCAGATTATCAACACCAATTAAATCGATTATTATTTGTTATTGATCACCCCCTTGCACATCCCTATAATTAGGACTATTTTACAATTGAATTTAGCTTGTACAATTGAACTCAAAAAGTGATCTGGGTGAATTATCTTGCTGAAATTGTTTTGAAAAAATTACAGCGAATAAATTGAGTAAACAATTGATGTAAAACATGTCAAACAGAGAATACCCGCCCCTCAGGAGTGCACTGAAAAGCCTTTTTGATAAATGGGTCTGATTTTGGAAATCAAAGATAACTGAAAAGTGTTTTGTTTCTCGAAATCAATTAATTCTTTGCTTTGATTTGAATTAATGCTAACATTGAGTGAAAACATTTGGCCTCCGATTGTGTTTCAAACCCATAAGAGAGTAGCCTTTCCATCAGGCCTTCCCTTCAGCTGTGGAAACAATAGACTAAAACCCATTTCGATCGCAATTCACTCCAATATTATTCAATTTCGGGTCCAATAAAAGGGCCGAAAGAAAATTAGTCCGACTCTTAAATAAATGTGATGGATGTTTGCTCTGGTCATTAGTCTCAGAAGTATTTGGTTATTCACTTCATTATCGCAAACAGAGCTCTACATTACAATACATTAGGTCCGAGTTTTTTGCATTTATTCTGCGCTCCGGACTTCTCATGACTTCTACCACTCAATTGGATTGCGTTTGAATCGGTCGGAGTCTCTCAAACTAGCCCTTCCTCTCAATCAGTCAAACCATTGAATAATAGGACAGACATAGACGGACAGGGATTGCAAGGACTAACTCCTAATTCACTCAATAAATTTCAGTATTATTTTTATTGTATTTTTATATTTAACTACATTTTGAGCACATCATGAGTTTGAGTGCAGACTCGCTCTACACTGCAATTGATGTACAGAAAAACAACAGCAAAAGGATAGCCATAAGAGATGTTCGCACAAAATGATTGTCTGATTATTTGTCGGTATTGAACATCATTTAGTTGATGGTCTCCGCAAACGAAAAATCTACTTATCTTCGACTCTACTTAAATGCCAGGGATGGCCACGAGTGGGAAATATAGTTAAGTTAGTCTTCTATTATTACCAACTATTTTATCTTGCTCAGAATATTCTTGGCTTAAAAATAAGCTTGATAATTACTAAACTTGTCTTTTTACTAATATTTAAAAATTGTGCATGATAAATCTTAAAATAAGGAACATCATGAATGACCATCCTGGCAATGGTCACGATCGATACCAAGACTATTTTAAGAGCAGCACAAAAGACAGGGCTAACGCTTAGGGGAAAGGCATCGCGATCTGAAAATCCGGGCACTCATTAACTCAGCGGCTCTTAAATCACTGGCAAAAAGGAAAGGCATATAAAAAACGAAACTTTTATTTTTGTTTTTCACTTTATTTTTGATAGTTTTTCATCATTTTGTCGGAAGAAATGGTTTTTGCTTTCACTCTATTATTAGTGTTTTTATCTTCAAATGTGAGGCTCTTTTCAAAACATAATAATATCTTTTGGTTTAATAATTATTGGATTTCGAGTCGAGTTTAATGAGTCCTGGATTTCAAATATTTTCGTTCGTCTCTTTTGATAACTATTACCGAGAAATAGATAAAAGAATTTTTACACAATTAGTGGATAAATAGTAAATTGATTTTACTTCAAATAAAGAGATCGTTAAACTGGTTTTTTGTTTTAACAAGATTTTCGATAAGACGTGCAAGCTAAAATTGTTGATTGATAAAATTAACGCCTTAAATATAAATCGTTTGAGACCCCAATATCAAGAATAATTTAAGCAAATATGAGAAAAATCTTGGAAAAGTAATTTAAAATTACAGTTTGAAACTTCTTAATGATAAAAAAAACCAATGAAAATTAAATATAGCTTGATTAAACATACCAAAAATTTAATTTACAAGAAAAGGGAAAAAAATTATCCCCGCCTCTATAAGTCCCAATAAATTGAACAAGATTCAATAGCATAAACACATATTTAATTATTAAATATAAAATTACAGTCTTAGAAAGTTGAAAAATTGATCCCAATTCAATTTTGAAATTGAAGTTTAACTCATTAAAAATTAATATTTAAATTTGCCATGATAAGGTACATAATTTCAGAACAAATTAATTTTATAAGGATTAGTTTTTCCAAGAATATCAACACAAAATCACTGAAATAGAATTAGGAATGACATCTATTGAACAGAATTTGCAGGAAAATAATTGATCAAGTAAACTGATAAAAGTTATTTTGAGAAAAGGTAATATTAGATGAGCATGAATAATTTGAAAGTAGATATTTTTGGATCTAAAGAAAAGACTAAAGCTAGAATCAAAACAATTAATCTTGTTAAAATAAATTATAAACATTCAAATCTGAACTGAACTATCAATAATAAAACTGTTATTTTGAATATCAAAATAAATAAACTGATCTTGTTAAAATAAATACCTATAAATTTGGTGAATTAAATGTTTTATTTTTACCTAGTTAAAAATTGAATACATTGAAATAAAAATAATTTGCAAGCTGTAAATTTAAAATTAGGTTTTAAAAATTTGTTCAAGTTAAAAATAATTTAATATCTATTGGGTTTAATTTGGAACAAATGTTTTTACCAGAATATTTATTTTTATTCAAAGTTATCAAGAATATGATCTAGATAAAATCTTCTTACTCAATTTTCCGGGAATTTAGCAAAAAAACCAAGAATTTCGAGATAATCCAGATAAGTTTGAAACTCAAATATCTTTGTAATTCAAAACTTGCGAATAAAAAGTTGATTCAAAACAATATTGAATTACTTTTAAAACAATTTTCACTTATTATCGCATTTCTCGACAAAAAAGTCGGAATTTTTGGATTCAAAGCATAAAATGTAACAAAAAATTGTTTTGAAAATTCACTCACAAAGTGTTTGGCACTAAAAATAGGTGCCTTTCCTGAGCACAGCCTCACCACTGATGCGGTGTTGAGAGGCGTATAAACACATGAATTTGAGAAACAAACGGCAAAAAGAGTTCAACGAATTTAAAACCCAATAAATTGTTTCCGATTATTATCTGAAATATCAATCAAAAGATGAAAAACAAAAATTCAATTTTCAATAACAAAACAGCCTTTCATTCACTCGATTACTATCTTATCTGAAAACGTATTGAAAAATTCCTTTTTTCCTATCAATCAATGAGTGGAAAGGGATGCAAAGGGAAGGCCGGAGCACAGGATTAATGAATTTATTTTGAAATACCAATCAATTGTCTCTTCAGAGATCTTCGGAGTCTATCAATCACTTGATTTTTCTGCTGAACGAAACCGACTGTCAATTAGACTATACTTTAGTTTTTGGATCTGAAAATCAATTACTCTATTCATAGGACTGGGAGGGGAGGGGACGGAGAGGGCACTGGATGTCTAAAATTGTAGTCAATAGATAAGAATCTTGGATATAATGGTAACTAAAAGACGTGAATTTCTTGTTTCCGATCGCTTCCAATATGAGTCAAATTTTAATTTAACGCTAATCTATCACATTTCAAATCCAATAACTCGATTAAAGCATGATCATTTTTCTTTTTACTTACATTTGCGTGAAACTATCTAGATTTTGAAGTTTATTATTAATTCGATAGATAATGAATTTTTATTTTGTCCTTGAGCATAAAATTACCAAATGAAATTAAGAATTAAATTTGCAAACTGTAAAGTTTTATTTTTGCGCAATTTTATTCAATATAAGCAAGATGATATTATCTCGATTGGCTTAATAAGGGGTGTGAATTTTTTCAATTTTAAACAAGCTATTTTTGAAATGATTATTCAATTATTTTCATGATTTAGCTTGATACCAATTGATCTCTTTATTAAATTTTTGAAACCCTGGCCATCCCTGTGTGCAAAACAATCATAAAACTCTTTAGATTGAAAAATGAGATAGGTCAAAAGCTTCAGCTTATTTGCATTTAATAACGTGTTAAACAAGATAAAAGTCAATCATTAAATAAGAGGCAAACATTCGTGAGATATGATTGACTCCGAACCTATTTATAACTCTCACGAAAAAAGTCTTCAAATCAAAGGCGAAAACTTTGAAAGATTCAAATAAAACAAACATTTATTACAAGTCTTTCCAAACGAAGGAAATTATTATACATTTATTTCTCAAAACAAATATATAATTGAAATATAATTTCTATTGAATACAGTTTTTCAAAACAATTGTGAGCTCAGGTAATGTCTCACCAGAAAAGAGCTGTCATTTGAGTTGAAGGATGAGCTGAAAACACTGGTTAGGGCTCAACAGTGGGAACACTATTCGTGTATTCAATGAATGCATAATCAGAGCCATTGATTGCTATCTGAAGACTATATTTAAGATCCACTGAAAGAGTAGACTATATTTGAGATGAAAATTGGTTTAACAAATGGTCAGTAAATCACGATTCATATCAAGGGGTCGTATTCTTGGTGCTAGAAACTGTTGATTTTCACTTTAAGCTGTGAATTAAGAAAGCTCCAAATAATTCGAACTTAAGTAGATTAATAATAAATTTCAATGGAACATTCCGCATGATTCAATATAATCATTAAAATTAGTCATTATAATTAATCTTATCAAGACAGATTATATGAGCATGTTTATTCAATATTTATATTTTGAAATAACAAAAGATAGCTCCCACACATTTTGTTTTTGGTAGCTATTAAAAATAATTTTATTATATTATTTATTTAAAAAATTTTTAATTAACCTTGATAATATCGAGCTATTCTTGGCAATGTTTATTTCTTATTTTTGCTTCTTGATACTGATTTTTTCTTGATACATTTATGAAGAACAAAAGAAACCGATCTTCTAATTATCACTGAATTGGAGACAACTTTATCATAAGGCAAACATTTTTAATAGTTAATATTACTTTTAATTCCTGGTGATAAGAAATATATTTCATGAAAATTCGAGGAATTGCTGGAAAATTATGTAAGATAAGAAATGAAACTACAATTGGAATTGTTTGTTCAGCGATAAAGTTGTTTTTCGAAATTTTCCAAGGTTCAATTGAAATGTATTTAAGGAAACGATTTTGTTATAAAAATCATTTTACCAGAAGTATTTTTTTATAACAGACTTCACGCTGAATTATTCAAAAAAGATAGTTTACCAAGAATGAGTTCGGTCAGAATTACCGCAGAGGTCCTCGGGCTGTACCAGAAATTTCAAACATGGTTGAAAAAGGTAGATTGAAATAGTAATTCTCAGGTGTCAAGGTAAGATTATTTTACAGCAACTGCCTGATGACTGGAAGAAGCAATTGGCGGAAGACTTCACGAAATTCGGAGGAAAGGTGTCCTTTTCTTCCGTATTTCTGAGCCAATTGACCAAGCTCTCAAACATATCAACTCTCGTCAATGCGGGAAATGTGGTAAATATGAGCGAATTGCAGAGTTTATGCGAGAGCGCAAACCTTCCAGATATATTTGATCTGATCGCAAATGGAAACCCAAATATGGACCAGGTCAATGAGCTATTATGCGTTCACAAGAGCACTTTTGCCACGGTCTGCTTTGGAATTTCGAGTGTAATTTCGGCCATTATTATTGTGTCAGAGTTCGTTTACCTGGCTAAAGTTCAGGCGGAATTGAAGAAATCTGACATGGTAATTGAAGAGTCAAAGTTTGCACTGGCTTTCATCGGGCAACAAATTGAAGAGCTCAGAAAAGAAGTGAACAAGCTCAAAAGTTTTACCATGAAGGCCATGGAAATTGAACTGAATGACCAACAAAAGGAGGGTGCGATTCGCCATATTAACCGAGAAGCTTTCAAGCTGAGATCGAGCATCCAGGAAATTCGACAACAACTAGGTGAATATTCTATTTGTGTCAATAATTTGAATTTCAAATTAATAAAAATTAGCTTGCTGATTTTTCGGAATTTATTTTAATGTTTAAATTTTTCAGAAAGCATCAAGATCACTGCCAAGAGTGGGATTGAAACACTTGGCCAATTCAGAGCCCAACAAAATATCCGTGGCACAATGAATGTGTTTCACACAATTGTGAGCGGAATTGCCCTTGGTTGTATGATACCACTGGGTGCTGGCATTCCATTTCTGGTTGTGCAAGGTGTCATCACTGCCGGTCACGCTATTTCTATCGGGGTGAACATCAAAACATCCCACGATTGCAACAAACGGATTAAGGAGCTGAGAGAGATCTTAATTGAATCAAGGCAATATGAAAAAGAGCTAAAAGAACTTGAGACATTGATCTCAGCCTCCGAGAAGATCGCAAATGAATACTTTGAAAGTATTCTGCCTGATGAGTTAAAGGCACTGGCTTTCTAATAGCTAAATTTTTGCCTTAAATGAGCTATGCAATAAAGTTTGAATGATACAAATAAATAAACATTTATTAAAACTCTTTCCACTTATTTCTCAAAACAAACATATAATTGAAATATAATTTCTATTGAATACAGTTTTTCAAAACAATTGTGAGCTCAGGTAATGTCTCACCAGAAAAGAGCTGTCATTTGAGTTGAAGGATGAGCTGAAAACACTGGTTAGGGCTCAACAGTGGGAACACTATTCGTGTATTCAATGAATGCATAATCAGAGCCATTGATTGCTATCTGAAGACTATATTTAAGATCCACTGAAAGAGTAGACTATATTTGAGATGAAAATTGGTTTAACAAATGGTCAGTAAATCACGACTCATATCAAGAATTCTTATTCTGTGCTCACTCTTGAGGTATAAAATTATGGTTTTCCTTCAGAGGAGAGTAAAGACCAATATCTCTCTATTAAACAAATAGTATTGAATGAACAAGCACATTTAAAATAAAAAACTCAAGCTAAAACTGTAATTTTAAACTTGAGATAAACTTAGCTAGATATTCTATTAACTTTTAAATACTTGGAAACTATTGCCTTCACTTGTTAATTCATATTTTATCCGCATTTGTATCATGCTTATTTTATTATTACTAGTCATTTCAAAACAAAATAGGAACTGTAATTTAAAAATTAAGTAAAGTTTTGCATGGTAAATTTAAATTTAAACTCTTATTTTTGAACTTATCCGCCGATGGATATATTTTAGCATTTAAATTTAAGCTTGATGGATTAAAAATTGAAATATTGGTCAAAGAGATTGAAAGATAGTTTTTAAAATCAATTATCAGTTCCGCAGAAAAATAGTTTATTTTTCTTTTAAAGTAAAAAAGTTTTTCAAAAATTAGTTTCAAATTCAAAATCAAAGCCAAAAGTAATGTCAAAAAACTTGTATTTAATAAACATTTGATTTTAAAACCAATTACAGTATATTCTCAATATTAGGAACACGTATTTAAGGGAATTTCAAAATAAGGGAGGGATTTTTGCCGCACCGGCC
>JAQIXD010001708.1:0-13416 GCA_034699985.1 Minunthozetes semirufus | reverse complement strand
TTGAAACTTTACAGCAAAGTTACATAGAAAAGCATTGCTAAGCAGAGCTGCACAAAGCACTGCACAAAATTAACATGTAAATTTTCCATTGAATGGAAAGTTGCGCAAAGCACTAAGCATATATTTTTAATTACCAAGATAAAAAAACGCTTTGATATAAATGAACTATCTCTTCTAATAAACTCAAGAGATGTCTGGCCACTACCTAAAAAATTGATTTTACACAAAAGTATTTAACTTTAATCACAATTAAATAAAAACTATTAGAAATTTTGCTCTAATAAACCTCTGTACAAAGAAGACAAATGTGATGCCAACAGATTAGATAAGATTTGAAAACAGGGTTTCAATTAAATTAATTGCTATCAGAGGACAGTCGACTTATCACAAGCGGTTATGATTTTTGCCATAATTTTAATCTCCTTTTTTGTTGAACAATAGGGGAAACGCCGAAGAATTTTAACTCAAATTATATGTATTTTAATATCAGATTAAAATCATAACATCGATGGGAGTATTGTTAGACCAAAGTCTCAAACATTATATTTAATATATTATCGATAATAATATTTTTATGAGTTATTGAACTTAAAAAACAAATTCAAGCCATGAGTCCTATCGTTAAATATTTATTCAGTTTTTTCATCTCAATCTTCACTCAATATTTGCTCAATATTTTCACAATTTATTATAAATATACGAATAAAAACATATCTAAACAAAGAGAAAAACATATCCAGGATAGAACCAAATTCACAAGTATTAGATTACAATTAAATTAACCTTATTAAATTGTTACAAGGTCGAAAAATAAAATAATAAAAATCTAAATACAATTATAACTGAGTGACTCAGTCTGAGATCATATTTAGCTATTAAAATGAGTTATTTAAGGAAATACAATATATTTTATGGGGTATTAGAGAATATTCTTGGATCTTCTCGTCTGATGAAATGGTTTTTGTCTGAGAAAAGTCTATGTAATCCTTAGTTCAAACTTGTATTTCAATAATCCATTCAATCATAAAAAGAAATAAATCAAAAGAAATGACTGAAATTTGCCAGAAATTCATGCATTACTTCAGAGGGGAATCATTTTTAGTCTAATCTGAATTCCTTATAACATATTCTTCGGGTATTCCTTTCAAATCAGATATAAATTG
Source organism: Minunthozetes semirufus (assembly GCA_034699985.1). Classification (NCBI taxonomy): domain Eukaryota; kingdom Metazoa; phylum Arthropoda; class Arachnida; order Sarcoptiformes; family Punctoribatidae; genus Minunthozetes; species Minunthozetes semirufus. Next base: position 12,253 of record JAQIXD010001708.1, on the reverse strand, counting down.
TGAAGAAATATAAAACTTTTGATTATAGTCTTATATCTGCACTAAAAGTAGATCTGACTTGAATTGGCATTCAGTTCCCAACGGACCCCGGCTTTTAGGTGTATTCAACTTTCCTGTCGTATAATTCTTTCTCTTCTCTTAGTCATAGCCCAGGCATAGCCAAGGGGGGTTTAGGGTAAAAACCCCCCTGAGTCCGAAAAATCCTGCAATGCACCCCTGAGATTTTGAAAAAATTTGGGGAAATTTGACCTTCCTCCAAGGAAAAACCCGCCATTTTGTCCGTTATTTCAATAGATTTTGTTAATTTAATTGGCTTTATGTTATATTTAACTCAATTTAAATTGAATTTATCGCTTACGCTGCGGTAGGACCAGTAATTTAGAGCAAAATGGCCGTTTCCCGCCAATTTTGGCCACCATTTTACCCTCCCCTAAAACCCCCCCTGGGATTTTTCCAAAATCCGCCATTTTACCCTCCCCTAACCCCCCTGAGTAGGCCGAGCTTGGCTATCCCTGTCATAGCCGGAGCCATCATTTCATTAGATAATAGACGTCTAGCAATGGAGGGCCAATTGGATGGCAATTCTGCCATAAACTCAATCCAAGTAATGAATATATGAGTAATTTATAGATTAACGCAGATATCACTACTCTGTTATCGTCAAATAAATCGTTAAATTTTTAACGGACTGCCATAACATTTGCACTCAGCCTCTAATTCTGGCCATTCTTTAGCTCTTAGTATCAGACAATTGGATTGCAATGAACTAAAAGCTATGAATCTCTCAGACGTATGAGATGTACGTATTGTGTAATTGAAGTTGTGATGCATTACACACACAAATACGGCTAAGAATCGCACAGAAAGTGTTTGCCATCCATTCTGTGCTATTCTGTGCTAATGCCAACACAACTGCTAATTCAAATGTATTATTCAAGTGAGCGGAGAATTATTTAATGGCAATAATCAGTGTCTTAGCATCACTGCCAGCAAACAAACAAAACATTCAGGATATCAGATACTCTTTTTTTTACTCCTTTTTACTATCGATGCAACAATTCTTAGTTCTCGCCTCGAAGTTCAACGATAGACTCATGGGATTCATGGCGTTTCTATAGATAGAATGGACAGTATGTCAATTGGGTTGTGACACAAAAATACAGTAAAACATTACAACACATATAAGACAACAAACGAAATAAAAATGACACAGAATTTGAGCGAAGAAGAGATGGAAAGAGTCATCAATTGATTTGTATATAAAAGTTATTTTGGTTGTAATGCATTTGACTTCTCGGCATTGCATCTAATAAATGCAGTGAAGCGTAATTAAGAGATAAATTCTGACATTCGTAGGACACACTCTTTATTCCCATTGTTTTTGTGCTCTTAGTCTTCATCTCTAATATTGAGACCATTTTTATAACTGTAATAATAATAACATTTTATTCTTATGATGTGTTTTCTGGTCAGTGATGAGTAGAGTAGACGTGAGCTTCAGTTTGATTTACACCTCTCTATTAACTAACAATTTTTATATACCAGTGCTATGACTAACACTCGTTCACACATCAGTTGATAGGAGAGACATATAGAGAGACTATTTTGCAATAGAGTTGTCACTCATTCGTTCCGATCAGAGCTCGCATTCACTCTATAATTAAGGCAATAATTTTTTCCACTGTTTTTTTGTTGATTGAATTTTTGGTAAGTTTTGTTACTATGCTATTAATGCTATTAATTGACTCAAAACTATTCAGAGTATTTAGTTTTCGTTCCCAATCCACTCCTGATATGAGTTGCGCCCAATTGTGTAGCAATTAATTCTGTTTTCATACATTTAATTGATTTCACACATCGATTACATTTTTGAAAGTGAGAGTAAACTAAGGACTGACTAAAAGTCAATGAATTTATTAGTAATTTTCACAACAAAACAGAGTTCGTCCGCAAAACTAATCCATTATTTTGACGGAAATCTAATATTTATTCTGTTTTATCAACTTTTATATAACAAAACATTTTTATGCATTCAAATTGATTTTGTTGTCCAAACGACAGATTCTAATCCATTATATTATTTCAATCTTATAGTTGTTTATCAATAGATCATTGTTTAACTCAATATTTGGTATCTGATTGACTGATAATTATACATATTTTGCTTATTTTTCTCTTAAAACTAAATAATTAATTCTCCAAAAAGAAAAAATAGCTTTCATTACATATTTATTGCCAGAAATTAACTCAATATTACTATTGAACTTATAGTTAATGTTTTATTAGATACCAAAGAGAGCCCAAACAATAAATAATAGTTTATTAATGATTTTCTCTTCAATCAAATGGCAAAAGAGCCAGGGTGGCAATGGTGGTGGTGGTGGTCTTCCATATCTTATCGCAACAACATTTACAATGACATTGCATTGCCTGTCCTCAGTGTTGGGGAGGATTTGGTTTTTACTTGCAAACCTGGATATTGATTTCGATTAGTTATATAATTCTCTAATGTCTAGTTTGTGGCTGAGCTCTCCTGAGCAGAGCCTACGCTCAGCCCAATCCTGTCTTATTGTTTAATAATGAATAATCAGCCGCAGAGTCGTTAATATTGGATTAAATATTTATAAATACATACAATTTGTATAAATAGTCATCAAATATAATACACAATACTATTATTAATGCAATTTATTTATATATTTATATATATTTAATAAATTGAAAAAAGGATATAAAAATAGGAATAACTATCGGAAAAGCGGTGAACACTTTTATGGATATTTCCTCGTTTCCAACGAAGAGTGACTCAAACCAATAGATCCGTTGGTAATCATCGATCAAATCCTAAAGTGAGGCATAAATAAAAAGTTTTGCATAACTTCTGAACAGATATGGAAGAGATGGGAAAAGTTGACTGTTTTTCGTATAAATAAATAACTTTTGACTTTATATTTTATGCCAATTTTTTGGGCTGTGCTCTGGCTGTCGGTGTGCTTTAGTGGTGAGCCGCAGGCTTACCGGTGCTGACTGTCTATTGTGTGCCTGAATATCCATTTAATAAATAGAGAATATTCTAATTTATCTAATAGTATGGGTGTGAGGGACAGACCTGATTGAATTGAAACACTGTTTTTATTACATTTAATAATACAAGAGCTATGAATGTGTCGTCACATATGAATGCGTCGTCGCATATGAAATGCCAGCCAAAACACAACAGAGTGAAAATCCCAGAGTCGATAGGAAATACTCTTTTACACTGGAAGTCACTGTTAGGCCAGCAATCAATTGATTCTGTTGTTAGTGCCCAGAGTTAGCGCACAGCACACAAAAAAAACTTTTGCTGAGCGCTCTTCTCATCTAAACTTAGTTCGCAATCATATTCTCGAAGCCTTTGGTTGGACTTAATATCCAACTAATAGTATATATAATAAAAGTCGAGGTCTTTGTCGGAGAGAGAAAAATTGTTTTGCTAATAGTTTTGGTGTCTTTTGTATTGAAAGTGATGTTATTCTAATGAATTCAGTGTATAATATATGCTAATAGTATTAGCGCTCATCTATTAGTCTGTTTATTATTATTATTGCAATCATATCATCCGTAATACTAATGCAATACTAATTTTTTGCATTACTCCAATTCCACGAATCATATATTCGTGACTAAAATTTTAAAAACTCTCTTCTCTATCAAATGAAATGACCTTTTGTTAAAAAAGTGGCGTTTGTTTCATACATTGATGACTGCGGAAACGTTTGTTATATTGAACTTTAAAGCCTTGAAAACTTGAAAAACATTGTTTTATTGGAAAGATTTTTGTTGTGATAACTAAATCAGAACTTTATTGACAGGTGAGTTTTAAATTGAATTTTTCTTCTCTCACTTAAACTCTACTTTTATTTGATTAATGAGGAAAAAATTCTGAGTTTTGATTCCGTGTTTGAAATAAACGGAGTTTTCTTTCTATTAGTTTTTGAGACAAACTTTTTGCCAAAATATTAATACTTTTGTAGAAAATTAAATTTCATTCGGAATTTGGACTGAATTTAATGCTGACCTGAAGTCCAACTCTTATACTATAAGTCGGGGTATAAGTCCATTAAATTTAAGTGTTTCTGAGGGATTCGTTGTCCGCATTTGGTGCTGACATTAATTTTATTTTGACATCAATTCTAAGGATACGTTCAAACAAACAGAAGGAAAAGTTTTTTGTTTTATACACTTTTTATAGTCTATCGGCTTATATGTAAAGAAATATGTTTTTTGTTTCATTGGACCAAAAAATACAGTATTTCTTCACTATTTTATTATTAGACAATATTTTCAAAAGTTTTCGCTCCAACAGTGAGTTGTCTTCAAAATTAATACTAAAAACTAAACTAATACTGAAAATATAGAAACAAAAAGCGAATCAAAAACTTTTTTGATGTCAGTTATAAAAGTATAGTATTAAGTGTTGGACTCTTTTGGTGTTAGTCTGCAATGTCTGCACGAAAACCACATCACGTTCTTCTGATTTTATTTCTTTTTGTTTCCATTATTTTCACTCTTCACTGAAGAGTCTTCAGTCTTTAATCTTTGATTTTGTTCAGATGTTTTTCAGTGTTTGCGATCGTGTCTTCATAGCTGTTAGCCCTTCCCTATCTATTTCTGCTCATTCACTCAAATTCCTGAGTAAAAAGTGCACAAAAAATAAATGAAAGAAAAGAATCTAAAACTTGTATTAAGGTATCGCCAATTATTATGGCATCTCTTCTCTCAAATCCAATGCCATTCCCTCATTATATTGTGAATCAATTGTATTATTTATAAATAGGAAGTCTTATAAGTTATAACTTATAACTCTTATGAAGAGTCTTTCCTCGTATTTATTGAATGACAGAATTTTTCTGCAGGATTACCCTCTTATTAGAAATTCATTCATTGATTTTGCATTTGATTTATTAATAAATAAAATTTTTCCACGAATTCAATGAATCGTAGTTTTCCTTATGAAAAGCGTTTCAAATAAGACTTCAAAATTAAAAGTAAAGCCAAAAGAGTATTACTTTTCATATAAAACAATACTCTGATGACTGACAGGACGTCAAAAGAGAAACAAAATAGACTTTAAAAAGACTTTAATATTTATATCTTGAAAATTCAATTTGTTATCTGAGAAAATCTTTTACTCTTTTTGTTTGTTTTTTGTTATTAAAAACGATATCAAAACAGAGTTAGAGTTATCTGATGCACGAAATTCGTCAAAAAATGTCCAAAAAAGCCTAAAATATTAGACACAATGAATAAACACAACGAATAGACACCACTTTTACTTCAGTACACAAAATATCGTTTGAATAATAATTTACTCAAATTTTGAGTCACTTTTGGGACTAATATTTGCCATAATATCGATATTATGCAAATTCAATGCCAGTTAATTGTTATCAAACTAAATATAATACCTCTCTTTCCCCTCTTTTGACTGACTATTAGTAGGAAACGAATGGTAATAAACTTTTGCTATAATTTGATTCATTAGAAAAAATTAGGGGAAAGTTATGCAAAAGTTATGCCAAACGTTAATCACAATAAAGTTATGACAAAAATATTAGGAAAAACTCGTATCTAATCATTGATTTGGGAACACATGAACCACAGGTTCAGTTCAGTGTTCAACAGAGAACTGTGCGCTCGGGAAGGAGTGGATGTAAAATATAATTGTTATTAGAGCACAGACACAATGGAGTGGAGTGTCGTTTAATGTTAATCAATGGCAGCAAAATTATAAGCTATGCATACCTATGACATCCTAATTCTGCACTCAAACCATTAGCATATCCTAACGTTTGATGTATTGAAATATTCTTCGCCTAAACCGGTGCCAAACCTATGGTTGAAAGCAATTACATTAATTGTGGTCATTGTGTCTGCAAAAACTTCTAAATGCATCACACGTTCAAACTTTACATACCGTTCCCGTTACCAGTGCTTAAAGCGAAAAGAGTATTGATATCCAGCATTGTCTGCGCATACATATTATACATTACACAATCTATTAGAATTGGTAATAGGAAATGAGTAATAGATAATGAGTAATTGTGAATGAGCAAATGAGCATGGTCATTTAAGATAAGTAAAATATTGCAATCAGTTTTGAATTGAATGAGACGTTAAAGGAATTTATCTCAAATGTTTACTCAAACCAATTGATTCCTAATTACGTGTGAAGCATATGAGTCACAACATTCACATCTCGTTTGCAAATTGCAATACAGTATTATCGAATTACCGACATTAGAGACAATTGTCAAGGTGAATTTAAGAGCTTACTGATAAACATTGAAATATAAATGAGATTATATAATAGGTTTAATAGACTTTATCGGGATTTTCCACAAACAAAACATAAAAATAGTAGAATTGCATATTATTTGAATACATTTACTGTTGTATAGAACTGTGTGCTAGAACAATTTCCAATGCTAATTTTCAATGGCCTCAATACCTGTTCCCTTTAGTCCTGGCTTTTGTCATTGTATTTGCGGTTCAAAAATGAAAGTGAAATCATTTTGATTAGAATATTGTATTAAATATTTTTATTGTCGTTATTAATAGCCTTACATTTCATAGGAATTCCAGAATTTGTATTAAAAATATTTTCTGTTTATATTTATTGCTTTAATGATAACGTCGTTCATCAGTCATACAATAAACTGAGAGCAGATGTTTAGGTGAAAACCATTTATTAATTCATTTCGTTGGAGAAGACTTGAGTCAACGCCCAATCAAAGTCCAAATATTGCAGCGTTACTCAGAAACATAACCACCTGAACACATAATCACCAAAGTATCGATGTTAGATACTTAACACATGTGGTAATGTGGTCATCAAGGTAGTTTGTATTTATGTGGTTATGTGTTCAGGTAGTTATGTTTCTCAGTAACGCTGCAATATATTGCACAAAAAGTGTTTTTGAAAGGTGTGTTGCGCAGGTATATAATAATTAAGACATGATTGGCAATCATTGATTGCAATACCATTTCCTTTGGAAATCCACCCCTTTTTACAGTATATCTCAAATGTATACCAATTTTATACCACTTTTTTGCCTAACTTTTAACAGTTATGTTCTCCTAATTTGTTCTCAAATAAAGCCTATTATTTTGCATTACTTTTGTGATATAACATATTTGTTGGCCATTAACGGCCTCATAACCTGTCCTCAAGGCTCTCCCGAACTAAAGGTGACATATCCAGACTCAACCACGACTACAACTTGCGACCAGTGTTGGGTGACTCCAACATTTGGTTTAGCGGTGTTATGAGTTTCACACGTTTAATTCAAACACGTAATCAAACATGTAACCATGTAACATCAACAGTGAAATCATCCATTTACAGCACATATATAAGGTTTTTAAATCAATGAGTTCGTTTTTTAGACCTATCTTCATTTAAATTTTATTTTATTACTTACTAAGTTAGAATATTTTCAATAATTAGATTATAAATGTCGATAATTCTTCTTTAATTTTTTATGAAAAAATATTCAAATCTTTATTGATTTAATGACTTATGACCAAGGTGAAAATGAGACAGAAATTATATTTTTGTCACAAAAATGATTAATTAATCTTTGCTTTGTCAAGATCAATTCTGATTATTTTGCAAATATAGGTAATTTATGTTTATCTACTATCGACACAAAATATTTTAATTTTGGGAAAATAATAGAATTATTATATAATTAGATAAATAACGACTACTTTTAATTGTTTTAAGGAATTGATCCGATTTTGATAAAAATTATTCTTCAAACTGTTTATGTTTGTTATTGAATTTCTCGATATTCAACGAAAAGACATTTATTCTTATTCTTGGATAATATGAATGAAAAATATGTTTCACTTCTTCAAACTGTTTATCAATTTTTCAATTGAAGTAAAAAAAAGTTGTGATTTACAGTTCATTATATTTATTCCCTTAAATAAATACATAGAGTCTATGCATTGTCATTGACTTTTGTTTCCCTTATATTGAAATTTCCTTAAATAACATTTCATTAAATATATGTCGTTTAACATTATAGTGACCATAGGAGCAGCCGGTGCAACAAAACTCCCTCACTTAGTTTGAAATTCCCTTAAATACGTGTTCCATATATTGAGAATATACTGTATATGGCCAACAGAGCACATCATTTACTCACATTTGGGATTTGTCTACAAAGAAATGCATGAAATCAACTTATATTTTATTCCTATTTCAGGTAAGCCTATCCTCTGATTCTTGTTTTACATAATCTTTCATAAAATATTGAATACTTTTCTCTAAAATTGGAATTTCTTTGAAAAGAGTTTTTTATTTATTGAATGAATTTTCTTATAAATATTTTAATCGAAATCTAATTCAAATGCAATAAATGTTAGCGACGATAGTCTCAACACATTTATGATTAAACAGTGATATTGATATGAATAACACACTGATTATCAGCAAACAAAATGGGAGTTTACCTCTCAATGTATACCTCAATAACATTTTAATTGATTTTTTTCGTTTTCGTTTCAAAAGATATTAACATTTAATTAGTGATCCACTCCTCAGACCTCAAAAACAAAATTTGATTTATTCTGAAGACATCTTTGAATTCAATCAAAATGTTGAGCACAAATATTTACCGCCACTTAATTAGTCCTATTTCATTTTTATTAGTCTCGCATAAATAGGTTATTCAGTTTAGCATGATAAGAAAGCCGGTGCCAGAAAAAATCGATTTTAATCAGTGGACAAACTTACCAATACAAATAATCTAGCTAGTTAAATATTCATTCTAACCGGGATATGACAAACATTATTGATTCAGTTGAAAAGGCAGTTAAATATATGCTATAAATGGTATGTGTGGTAAATGTTCTTGATAGAGTTGATAGAGTTGAAAGAGTTGATAAAATTGTCGACATTAGTGCTGTCATTCTTAAAGTTTCGAATTACTCTAGAATTTCATTACGAGAATAATTGGAGTCATTTTTCAGAGGAGAGAATACCGGATAAGTTTAGCGATTCTTCATTTGTGTCTTTATGTCTGAGACTCACGTCTGTCCATTACTTATGTTTCTTATCTTAATTTCTGAGTTAAAACTTGCGGTACTTTTTTCAAAGCCTCAAGCCTGAACTAAGTCTAATAAGAGATCAGATCCTTGAGGACGAGTCACAGATATGGACGCACACCATAAGTATTGGCAACAAAAGAGAGCAAAAAATTCTCTTATTATTAATAGACAGAGAGTGTAAGACGTGACTGATTCGACTGATTCCTTGTTAATGTCAAATAATGCCACAGAATATTCTCTTGTGATTGACAACTAATTTGATGGCTCACAGCCTCCAATAGACTCCAAAAAGACTATTGCCTTCAAATATAAATATAATGCACTCCTAATAGAGTAGAACTAATATTAAAAGAATTTCTTATATTAAGAGTCGAGGGCTGTGTTTGAGTTGACTTTTCGAGTAAATAACTTTGGAATGAGTGAACACAATATTAAATTGTCTGCCGATGTGTTTGGTAGCACTCAATCCAAGACTAAAATCAAATAAATATAATATAAGTTTAGTCTAATATATAAGACATTTTGATGACACTGTTCTGGTGGCCGTCCAAACATTGGTAATAACCAGCGCTCATCTGTTTTTATCTTGTTTTGCAGTTATAATAACAACTATTGCAATGGCATCAGCTCTTCGTATAGTAATGTTAGACATTCCCAGTCCGTCGATGGCCGGAGAATCGGTTGAATTAATGTAAAAACCCATTTATATCCCAAATATTACATTTAAAGGCATTAATTCGATGTATATTTCTATTGGATTTTAGGTGTAGTTATGACTTAGAAAACGATAGACTCTATTCGATCAAATGGTAATTATTTTGATGGCTATAAAAACCACTTTTTATTTCTCTTTAGATCTAATTTATGTCAAATAATAAAACGATTTCTTACTAAAAATGTGTTTTGTTTTTTATCTCAGGTATAAAAACGGATACGAATTTTATCGGTAAGACTTGAAAGATGAAAATTTATTGTTATTTTATTAGTTAATAATTAACTGAATTCTCATCTAATGGTTTGTGTCCATCAGATATGTGCCTCGCGATTGGCCACAGGCCCAGTATCTGGCAATGCCTGGCATTAAAGTAGATGTAAGTGCCTCTTCACTCATCCCCCGGCAGAGCTCTGTTAGGGATTATTCGACACAAATAACCCGAATATATATGTTTTATGTCTGAATAAACACCGAAATCAAATCAAATGCTCAAAACATAAGAAACCGAATGCTTTCCACAAAATTGAAGCCAATGTTTGAGAAATACTAATAATATTTATTACTTTTAATTTTGATGAATAGCTCTCGAGATCGGATAAAATGTCTGTATATCTGCAGAATGTCAACCTGAGTACCAGTGGAAAGTATCGGTGCGAAATTAGTGCCGAAGCACCTAGTAAGTCTCTTTCAAGTGTCTTTCCTATTCTCAAATTTATTGATACTTTGGAATATGGTTTCGATTTTATTTTATAACTTTTCAAATGTATCGTCCATTCGTTTTAATGGTCTCTCCCTTTCTCTTCCCTCTCTTTCTTCAAGGTTTTAATACAGCCGCCGCTGAAGACTATTTGCAGATAAACGGTAATAAAAGTGAACAAAATGTTTATTTTATAATATAATATAACTATTAAATTGTGTCGAGAATACCAGTGTCGGCCAGATTTCCCAGTTCTGAGGGAAAGGAATAAAACGGGAATTTTGATTAGAATTTAAGATAGTTCATTTTGTTACTCAATTATACTTATCAAAACAAAGTATCTTGTTGGTTTGTCTTTTGGGAGTGGGTGTATATAGATATAAAAGCCTTTTTTCAAGGTTAGGCTCTCCTCTTCTCAGCACTGAATCCTTCAGAAATCAGAATCAAAGTTAAGATAAACTTTGTTTCAAATAATAGCGATCATTTGTAACTTAATAAACACGAAGAAAATGATGGTTAGGTTATGATAAAATTGGAATAAATATCGGGAAACAATGGGATCATTTGATTATTAGTTGCTCTAAATGCATACAATGTATAGAAGCATTGGGTTTTACTATATTAAGTTTCATCTGTTGCAATCCATTGCATCCATATAAACTTCCACATCTAAATTCTCCATGTTTTTAGGCCTGAAAAGGTTAGGCTTTTTTACACAAAAATATAGAAGCACCCAGGTATCTAAGAAAGTAGTTTTACAAATGATGGCTATTATTTTCTTTGAAAGAAAAGTTCTGAGAAATTGTCTCTTCATTTATGTATAACTAGAAATCCGGGTTAAGGCTATAGTGAGCGCAGAAAAGAGAGTATTTTTTGTTAACAAATAATCTTTAGTTTCAAATAAGAGACGAATTGTAGAGAAAAATGAAAAACGAATCAAAAAGAGAAGAAAAGTCTGAGTTTTAAAAGAAATGTGTTTTAACTGAATATAATGGCAGACGTTTCGGATGTTTTATGATTTGAAAGAAAGAGAATCAAAAAAGAGATTTCTTTTCCAGTTTTCAGAGACATATAGAATATAATCCGAATCATACTATTAAACGGCAAATGGGAAATATTCCGCTCCAACAGATACCGGGCATTGGGCTCTTATACACGGGTCACTTACTCGACACACAAATACTATTATGTTGTTTCTGTGGAACACTTTTTATACTTTGCTTTACTTTTGTCTCAATTTTCTTATTAATGAAACGCAAATTCTTTACAGTTCTGCCTTCAGAGGGGCCCCAACTCACTGGTGATGGAAAGTCGAGTGTACTTCCCGGTGAAATAGTATCAGTAAACTGTTCATCACCAAAGTCTAAGCCCAAAGCATCACTTAATTTTACCATTAATGAAGAACCGGTAAGTCTGACCGTAAAATTAGTAATTTGTATGCCATCGACGAAATGTCTTTCGACTAAAACCTTCACATTTAGTATCGGATTTCAAGAATTAACATCACTTCCCCTCTTTTCCCGTATTTTTATCTAATTCCCATACATTTGTGTTTGTATTAGCGATATATTTGTTTGAATAGAGTTTGGGAAAAGACTTGTATTTTATTCTCTATTTATTTAAATCTTTTTTCGGTCTTCAGTTACATCGAAACCACATTAAATTCATTCCCTTTTATGCCATTAATAACGAGAGGAGGGGGAGAGAGAGAGAGAGAGAGAGAGAGAGAGAGAGAGAGAGAG
>JAQIXD010001707.1:0-13419 GCA_034699985.1 Minunthozetes semirufus | reverse complement strand
AGGACTTAAACTGATCTATAATTAAGAACTTCTTTTGATCTTTTAAAATGTCCTCTTTTGTCCTGACCTCGCCTTCATTTTTCCCCCTTCGAAGCGTCGTCGTCCTCGTCGACGTCGTGACCGTCTCTTTTGTTCTTTGCTTTTCCTTTTTTCGACTTTTTCGGCCTTTTCTGTGTCCATACCTTTTCTATATCGTCATCGTTCGAGGCGGACCATTCCTCGTCAGTGCTGTACTCGACTTCACTGTTCTGCACGACTTTACGGATATTCGCGTAAGTGATTGTCGTGTTCTTTCTTGGAGTACGGGTACTGGTCTGGACATCTCTTTGAACATCCATCTGTTCCTGATCTGTCAATTGGACGACACCCTGTCTTTTGTTCTTTTTCTCAGTGGTTTTCGGCACCTCTGAATGACTAGCCTTTTGAGAAATGCCAAGCCGTCCCTCTCGAATAAACGGCGCAAGACCTGCCATTACGCTCGCACTTGAACTCTTTCCTTTGGGGGTCGACGTCAGAACCATTGAATTTCCCCGCTCGTGGCTCTCATTCTGTGACTCATTTTGACGCCCATTCTCTGGACTGGCAGTGCTATTGTTCTGATTGTCCGTCTCCATCGGCGTCTCGTTTCCTTTTTCCTGACCGAGATTTTGATCATTTGCACTACTTTGAGCTGCAGTGCCGCCAGTAGAGGGGGCCGAGGCCAGACTCGATCCCGAGGGGAGAGTCGTATTAGATCCAAAGGCCGTTGAGGCGGGACGCTTTGGTGCTTTGGCGGTACTGTCAGCCATAGCGTTGATAACTGACCTCCCGCTCAATTTCCTCAGAAAACCGTCGAACTTCTGAATTTGTTCGCGAACAACTACAGACCATTCTGCCTGAGCTCTCGTCACCATCTCATAGTTGTACCGGAAGTCTAGTTCTTCCACGTATCTGTTCAGGGCGCGAAGGGCTTCGGTCTGAACTCGATGGGTTTGGTCGAGGCATAGAGTAGTCTCGAATTTGTCCTCCAAAAAGCCGTACTCTGTGACCAAAAGAGTCATCCAATCTCGACCTCCACTACTGAGGAAGCCATTGACCGTGTCCTTACTGACCACCTGTATGGCCCACTGAGGGGTGGCCGGAGTCTCTGCCATCTCTTCAAAGCAGAACTACCCGATGCGGATCTTTTGTTCTTGAGCGGCGCGGGCATTGATAGCGTAATACCCCATCCCAACAAAGAACGTGTCGTCCCAATCGATCTCTTGTCCGCCCATTTCTCGTTCCAATGTTTTGAACATATGACTGATCTCACTTTTTGTCCCCCAAGAGGTATACAACCGCTTACCATTGGGCAGCCGGTGATCATAGACTGTGAGATCGATGTTCTTTTTCGGAACCTCTTGTAGTGGCCTTAGTTTTGACATATGATTGACTGCAAACGCCTTTCGAGGCAGTGCTGGATCTTCGTTCGCCCGGAGGACGCGATTGTATGCAATAACTTTTGATCTTTCCATACGAACCTCTATTTCTTTGCTCGCAATCAACTGTCCGGAGGCCTGGAGGGCGACTTCATGAGCGGCTTTTATGTTCTTAACAGTGTTCTTCAACTCGTGGACCTCTTTCGAGACCTGTTGCACCAGATCTTCCTTTTGTTTGCCGAGGAGGCGTTGGATCTCCTGTTTTTCGTTGTCCTTTTTCTTTATCATCTGGTCGTAGGCGTTTTTCAGTTTTTGAACTTCCTGTCTCTCCAGAGTGAGTGCTTCCTCTTTTGTTACCACTTCGGCCTCGAGTTCTTGGATCTTAATTTTAGCCTCTCTTAGATCACTGACCGCCTGTTGTTCTGGAGTGGGACTCATAGGCTGGTTGGCGGCCTGACTTAAGTTGTCCGCGTCTTCGATAGCCGCCTGGGCGTCGACCATTAGGCGGTGCTGTTCCACCAAATCATTGTACTTGTCATTCAGTTCTTTATAATCGGCGGCCTGTTTAGCGAGATCCGCTTTAGCTCTGTAGAGGGTCTCTCTATATGTATTCAGCCGCTGGGCTACCGATGTCTCGTCCACGCCAACGACCTGCCTCTGAGCGATCTTGGGATCAATTTTGCCCTTATTCGTGCAGTCGTGGTGTGGCCAATAGCGCATCTGAACGTAGTCGTCGCACTCGTCACAGTGGTGAACACCGCGAAACACCTGTCTGTAGTGCTCGTCTGCCAAGAGCCCGAACGACTCGGGGAGTGGTCCACATATGAACGCTGATTGATGAGCGCCATTGCATATGAACTCATTCTTTTGAACATTAACCGAAATTCTCTCCACACAGTCTAAACAGTACGAGTGTGTGGTGTGTTTGACCTGTTGTTCGACCTGTGGTTTGCAGGTGACCACCAATCCAGTGATTTGGTTGCACTCCTTGCACTTGAGCTTCTTCTGAGCGGTATCGCTGTCCACCATTACGACCATCGAATTCGGTAACTTATCGTCCATTATTTGGCTCATATCCATGAACGCCTTTCTGACCATAGCTTTGCGTAGAGACGGATTCGTTGTTTTATTGATAGTCTCGAACTGCTTCAGAAGCCAAGCGCCGGAACCATATCCGGCCTTAAGTGTGCTGTCCTTCACTCCGGTGGGGACAGGAATGGCCAGAGGCGGGCTCTGTGTGGATCTGTTAAGATCTGACATCGTTTTGTCCTTATTTCTGATCTAAAACTTATTCTTAGATAAAGCACTGTTAAGAAAATTCAGATCAAATGATGAATTGATGAACACTTTGTTCAATGGATTGCACTCAAGACTGAAATTATTAGTCAAATGAAGTCTTCAATCGAACTGTTATTTGAGAACTTTTTGTAAACACTTTTGAAAATACTTATACACAATTTGTTCGAAAGTGAGGCCTTAATGCTTGCTCTCTATTGGTCGATACATACGCAATAAAAGCGTTTCCTTTTCCTGAACTATACTGAGCTATGCTTTTCTACAAAGCTTTCAACACTGCTGTACTCACAGTCCTCTCAACTGATTTCTAACTGTATTTAGTTTAAGCAATCGAACACATGTTCTGTTCTTTGTTTTAGATTATTGTTCTTTTAATGGAATCGATTGACAAATGGTTTCACTGATCTTTTAATCTATTCTTAATTATAATTTAAACTTTCAACTAATTTTATTAGGTTTTTATTTTGATCAACAATAATTTGCTCACTTTCTGAACTGAGCCTAGGTTTCAATGTAACTTTGATATGAACTTAATTTTAATTTAATTGTCTTTTTATTTCACTTGAATTCACTTTCTTTTAAACACTTTCTTAAGACATCATTTGAACAGCCATATGACGGCAAGAATTACAGCCATTAGCTGAATGGTATCGGCAATTATCCGGATCTCTTGCACAAGGCGGCGGTCTCGCCTATTGAGGAATTTATAGAACCTTTCCTTTTCTCTTAATTGTTCTTCTGATCTATTCTTGTACCACCCATTCGGGTAACGATCCATTTCGGATTACTGTCCTTAGACTCCCTCAAAAGGGGTTTTATTATCACTGGTCTTAATTTTAAATTTGCACTTATTATAATTAATAGTAATTATAAACTTATCTGACACAAGTTTGTCCACTTCTAGGACTTATAATGAACTTTGACTAACACTTTTGAAGAAGATTTTGACCACTGGTTTATAACTATTTTACACAAAATTAATTTGAATTTTTAGGATCTGCACAATTTCTTAAGGGCATCTGTTCTCTCTCGCACTCGAGGAACAACTGATTTCTTAGGCCTATTACTGACCCTCCTTATGATTGAATTAAATTTTACTCTCAGGACTAAAATATGCATTTAATTAATATAATCTCGATTTTTGGTTCTCATCGGAAAACATTTGAGTTTTTAAGCTTCAAATCAAATAATGATTTGTACTTTTGCTTGCAATTGCCTGAACTTTATCATTCCATTGGTCACAGTATTGCTCACACATTAAAGACCATTAATTAATCTGTCGCCGGCTTGGCTTGATTTAAGACCTTTTTATTTGCACAGAACAACTCTTTCTCTTAGCATTATTTTCCAATGCGCTTCCATTGATTGCAGTTGGCATACAACTACCCAGTCCCGGGGTGTACTGTACACTGACAATATCAGTACGTTTGGCAATAATCATCGCCTACTTTATGTTCGATTGAGTGAATGCAATTGCTCGGCTCTTTTGATTTGTCATAAATTTCATTTCCTTTGGACAGTTATTTCTTTCTTAAAATTTATTTCACTTCTGCTTTCCCTTATCTTATTCTTTATTCTATTGTATGCTCTTTTGCTCAGACTCTTATCGCTTGCAATCATTTTTGGTCGCCAACGGCGTTTCATCTGTCATAGCGTTTTGTTCATCATTGCTTTTAATCGGCTCTTGCGTTTGATCTATCCGAGCATCTCATCTGAACTGAAATTATCGGTCGTACCTTAACTTTGCTTAATAGTATTCCTCATTTTTTTTCAGTTTTCTGGTTCTGGTCATAACTAATCTAGCCTATTGCTCATCCGTCCTTACCAATAGTATTCAGTTTGTGGTCAGGTCAAGACCCTTGGGTATAATTCCTATTTAGTTGAGATTTTTCTCTTGAACTGTGCTCTTACTCTTGGTCACTGTGACCAGTAATTATTAGAATAAAAATTTATATGATCGTTTCAAGGGATCAGGATAAACTATCCCATTGAACTAAAATTTGCTCATATATCCTAATTTTCTCGCGATTTGTTAACTTTATTTGATATCTGTATATAATTTTACTCCTATCTAATCATGCTCTAACCATATTGCTTTAAATAATCACTTTAATTAAGAATTTTCAAAATATAATTGATTTCAAATTTTATTTTTAAATATACATGTATATTTCCAACAAAATTGTACAAGGATCGGTTCGTATTAACAACCGTCCGACCTTCCAATCATCCACACAGGGTATGACTAGGTTCTACTATTCCTTAAATTCATTTTTTTTGACTCTTAAATTATATATAAAAGTTCTAGTTCTCCAAACGTAACTCCATTTTTCTTATTATCGTTAAAACTCGCTTTTGGCTTATAACCTGCTCAACTCATTTATTCGAAACTGACTTCCTTTGACCTAGTGGTTTGGGGTCTGAGTATTATTATTAAATTTCAATAGACCTGCATAACGCGCTAACAAAAAAAAAACAAAATGCCTTAACTTGTTTCTTATGGTATTTTAAACATTTGATCCCTGTTCTGTCACTAATATTTTTCTTAACTCAACTTTATCCTATACTCTTTGCTTACATCGAAATTCTACTCTTATTTCTTTATCAAATTTCGCTAGTCTCATTCTGCTCAGGCTCTATCTGAACTATATCTGGGTTTACATAAACTTTGACCTATAAATGGTTTATATCTCTTCCTTGGTCGATATTCAAATCGAATGACTAATCGGGCCTCATTGTAATCTGTAAGTTACTGCTCATTTCCGGCATTATTCGGGTTTGGCCTTCGGATGGCCCTTTTGAATTCTTAGCTTACTTCTATTATTTTTAACATTATTTTCGATCTAAAGTCGTTCTTAAATATATATGTATATTTCCAACAAGATTGTACAAGGATCGGTTCGTATTAACAACCGTCCGACCTTCCAATCATCCACACAGGGTATGACTAGGTTCCTCATTTTCTGAAATAACTTTATCGTTCGTAAACCTGTCCATATTTCTCAATTTACCTCTCACTTAATTATTTCTCAAAATTATTTAGGTTACCAGTCATGCGGTTCTTCCGCCTGGTCTTCCAATCCGCACAGACAACGTGATCGGGATTTCTTACTTTAAATTGCTTGCTATTCTTATGACTTGAGCCTCTGTTTTCATTGTTCATTAGGTATTATTTCCTTATTACCAGTATTGCGGTTCTTCCGCCTGGTCTTCCAATCCGCACGGACAACGTGATTGGGATTTTTCTCTTTTATTTGCATTGCACTTTGAGCTTCGTTTCCTCATTACTGTCTCTCGGACATAATCGAAACAAGTACCAGGGAACCCGATTCATCGGTCTGGTCTTCCAATCTAGCGCACAAACAACGCGACTGGGATCTCTTTCTGAACTTGCATTTCAATCGAACATATTAATCTTTCAATCTTGCGCACTGACAACGCGATTGAGTTTTCTCTTAGGCTGTCACTCGGACATAATTGATTCAAATACCAGGGAACCCGATTCATCGGTCTGGCCTTCCAATCATGACACACGGGGAACATGACTAGGTACTCCTTATCGCTCGCTGGGCCCAACTTTGGGACAGGTCAACTTCTTCGAACTTAATCGGTTTAGCAGCCTGTCCGGTCGAGACAAATTCTGACAGTGTCCTGCACTCCACTCCATAGCACTAACATTTCAGTATGAGAGGTGATCAGTCTCTCCTGTTTCTGAGAGCACCAAGAGCTTCGTTTAGGAAGGTACCCTTTTCACTGTGCAGAAAGACAGTAGTGTATGTTGACATCACTGCCGCCTCTAGGGACCGGTTGTATTCGCGGCAACCCACAATCAAGAGCGTGGATCGAGTTGTTCTGTTCTGCTTGCGTGTATTCGAGCTTATTTCGCGCATTTCTATGTATGAGATACTTTGATCTTGGCAATGGCCAACATGAGATCTTATTTATTTATTTGTTTCAATTTATACCGTTTTATTTCTTTTCGAACTATTTTATTTCAATTGTGCGGCAATATTCGGGCCAGCACCTACTTGCTCATTTCATATCTTGCTCGTATGAATCTGTTCTATCTTAATTTTAGTTTCAATCAGTTCTCTCTCTGTTATTTGGCTCTTTTTCTCTGGCCTCTGATTACGTAGGGTTGTTAGCCCTCGATATGCATAACATATATCACAGAATCGTAATTTAAATTTTCTTTTCTAAAATTTCGGTTCTAATTATATATCTACGCTATTTGACTGAATATAAGTAATCATTCATAGTTAAGAGCCGGTCTCATTTACCAATGACTAGATCTGGCTTTAATAAAATCCATCTAATTTTGTTCATCTGACTAGAACTTATACCTCCTCATGTCGATTCCATTATCTAAATTTTCTGAATCTTACTTACCCTTTATGTATAATCCCTTTGGTAATCTGATTATTTTTCATACTTTAATGTCCTAAATTTGTCTCAAAATTTACTCAATCGGCTTAACGGCCGAAACCTACAACAAATAAAATCTCTATATCGCTTGGGCCGGCGCGTCAGTCTTTTCGGCCTGACTAGCCTTTGCGCTTCAAAGTCAGGAACATCCTGCCATTGTTCGTCATGGTCTGGACTACCCGAGACAATCTCTTTCGGGTAAGCTTTGTTCTGTCCGTGCTCGTTAGGATCTGAACAACCCGGATTGCTTAAGTTATACATCTCATCGTTGGTGACAATCTCCGTGTCATTGCTCGAATTGATATTGTCCTGCCCACGTTCGTTAGGGTCTGAACTCTTTTCTTTCTGTAATTTATAGTGCTCACCGGGAATGGGTGCCTCCGGGTCTTGCGTATTATTCAAATTGTCCTGCCCACGTTCGTTAGGGTCTGAACTCTTTTCTTTCCGTAATTTATAGTGCTCACCGGGAATGGGTGCCTCCGGGTCTTGCGTTTTATTCAAATTGTTCTGCCCACGTTCGTTAGGGTCTGAACTCTCGTTTTCCAGTAATTCATTTCCATCTCCGGGAATTTCTTCCTCCGGGACTGCATTTTTATTTGGTACAGAATCTTGTCTGCAGAATAATTTCATTCGTTTTACATGTACTATTGAACTTTTATAGGCGCCCTTATCGTTTGCTAGCCGATAAGTCAACGGCCCTAATTTCTTTAAAACAACGAATGGCCCAGAATATTTGGGCTTTACTTTGGAACCGCGCAGGGGCTTCCACTGCTTCATTTCTAAAAGCACTTGATCTCCTGTTTTGAACTGGATATCTTTTCGCTTTTTATTGGCTCGTGTTTGGTTTGCCTTTTGAACTTTTCGCACGTTGTCTCGTGCAACACGTCTTGCGTGCGTTAATCTTAGTAATTGCTCAGTGCGTCCCATTTGGACCTCGCTCATTTCCTCGAATCCGAGTAAATTATCTAAAAATGTTCTTGGCTCAGAACCAAATGCTAAATAATACGGGCTCATTTGGGTAGCGCTATTTGGTGCTGTGTTATAAGCATACACGACTGAGGACAGAACTTCGTCCCATTGAATCTTATATTGTGAACAATTTATTGAGAGGCATATTGAAACATATTTGTTCAGGTTTTCGACCTGGCCATTACACTCTGGGTGCCACGATGTAGTGGTTAAATGCTTTATGCCGTATGAACTATAGACAGCTTCGCTGTATTCACTGCAAAAATTTGTGCCTCTATCTGTCAAAACGGTCTGGCATATGCCGTACTTAAGGAGGTATTGCTCCTGGAACACTTTCATTACTGTCACATCTATGATATTGGGTAATGCGCACGCGAAAGCGAATTTCGAAAGTCTACACGTTATAGTTAATACGTATTTATTCTTAGCGGCCGTTTCCGGCAAAGGACCTATAGCGTCCATTGCTATGTCGCGGAAAACCTGTTCTGGGACCGGTAGGGGTTCATATTTTCCCTGTCTGGGTTGATTACTGTACTTATGGACCTGACATAACCGACAAGTTTTAACATAGTTTCCGACATCTCTGTACAATCCCTTCCAGTAATATCTGGAGCGTATCTGATAATAGGTTCTATCTCTGCCCCCATGCTGGGCATGTGGGCCGTCATGCCCTTCTTTAAGTACTGACTCTTTTAAGCTTCTTGGGACACAAATGACATATTTGATTTGGTCGTTATGTTCTACTCGTTTGTGCAAAATATCATTTATAATGAAATAGCTATTTTGTCGGCCCCATTCTTTATCAATTACTACTTTGCTCATAATGGGTTCGAGAGCTGGATCTGCTTTTTGCGCGGAGGCTGTTATTGCCTGACTAGTTCTGACTCTGTCGGGTCCTAATCGTTCTGAATCTGTAATGGCTTCAAAGGCTAACACTGAGGGCTGCATTACTGAGTGATGGAAGTATTCCTTATCTAGATCTCGGATGTCTGCTTCGAGACAATAGCGGGACAAGCAGTCCGGATCGGCATGGTTAGCGCCAGAATTGTAACGAATCTCGAAATCATAGCCCTGTAACAAAATTGCCCACCGGCACAATCTACCATTAGGGTTTTTGATCTTCATTAGAAAGCAAAGCGCGTGATGATCAGTTTCAATATAGAACTTTTGCCCAAACAAGTAGGGCCTGAATTTATCTACTGAGAACACCATAGCGAGGCATTCTAATTCACTAACTGAATAATTTCGTTCTGCCGGACTAAGTGTGCGACTCGTGCACGCAAGCAATCGGCCCTCTTTTCTCTTATCATAACTAGGGACCTGAACTAAATGTCCGCCTAGGCCGTAGCCTGAACTGTCCGTACGTAAGACTAACACCTCTTCTGGATTAAAATGGCATAACACAGGGGGTTTAAGGACCTTCTGTTTTAATTGCTCAAACGCCTCTTGCTGAGGGGATCCCCATTCGAAGGGTTGATCTTTCTTTAGCAGTTTGTTAAGGGGTTGCGCTATATGGCTAAAGCTCTGAATGAATCGCCGATAAAATGAGCAAAATCCTAGAAAGGAGCGAACAGCTTTAACAGTCGAGGGGACTTTGAATTCGGCTAATGTTCTGGTACGTTCAGGGTCTGGCTTCAATCCCTCCGAGCTCACCCAATGCCCAAGAAAGGACACAGATTTCTGACAGAAAAAGCATTTGGACGGTTTCAAACGTAAATCATAATATCTAAGTTTTCTGAATAACTGCTCTAAGTTCTCTAAATGTT
The DNA here is from genome assembly GCA_034699985.1 of Minunthozetes semirufus. Classification (NCBI taxonomy): domain Eukaryota; kingdom Metazoa; phylum Arthropoda; class Arachnida; order Sarcoptiformes; family Punctoribatidae; genus Minunthozetes; species Minunthozetes semirufus. The sequence goes on along the minus strand of JAQIXD010001707.1, from coordinate 3,566 downwards.
GGTCAAACCCAAGGCTGATTGCTACACAATCATCGAGGTATACTACGCATATTCGGCCGTTTTCGCCCGAGAATATTTTGGACATGACCCGACTACATGTGCTGGGTCCATTTTTTACCCCAAAAGGGAGATATCGGAAGCAGAACACTCCCAAAAAGCAAACGAAACTAGTCTTAATCATAGAGTCTTTGGCGACTGGAATTTGCCAATAAGCGGAAGCAGCATCAAGTGTGCTGAAGGTATCACTCTTACCTAACGCATCTAATGCGTCATCAAGTCTCGGCAAAGGGAATTTATCAGATTTTGTAATTTTATTTAAAGCGCGATAATCTACGCAAAATCTCATGGTATTGTCTCTTTTGGACACTATCACAACAGGGGAGGCCCATTCAGAGACCACTGGTTCAATAATTCCCTGATCTAACATCGCCTGTACTTGTTTAGCGATCTCTGCCTTTTCTGCGGGCGATACTCTATAAGGGGGACGGCTAACCGGTGCATTACTTCCTGTATCGATATGATGCTCTTCTATGGTCACTCGGCCTAAGTTGTCACCTTCAAAGACAAACTGTTCTCTATATTCGGCTAATAGTTTACCTAATCTAAGTTTTTGTTCAGGAGTAAGATGATCTCCGATCTTAAAATTGTTCAGGTAGCGTCTGATTTGCGCCTCAGTATAGTGAAATTTGGGTTTTACTGGTATAGCTACTTCTGATTTAGTCTTAGTTTCGCTACTAGTACTTGTAAAAGCATTTATATCTGCGGGCTGAGGTTCGTTACGGTCTAGTTTAATTAAATCTCCATCAATTTCTTGGAGTTCTGCAATAATTTGACCGCTAGTAACAGTAATTGGTTCAGGTCCTTTGTTCTGGACAACTGCTTCAATAAAGGGGTCAATAACATGGACCACCCCAAATGGGATTTGCAAAGCATGCTCTTTGTTTTCGGCATACGTTCTGACAGTTTGGTACCCTTTTATAGCTTTATTGAGCGCTAAAATTATTCTCTGTTCACTGTAAGGCGGTTATATTTTCTCACCCAAACACGAGCCCAGTACAACAGTTCGTTCATGGCCCACAGGCATAGGCGCGCTCTTATTTGGTCCAGACTCCGTCTGTTCGCTAATAGCAATTTCTCGAGAAAAGCATTTATTCTCTGGATCTGAGCTTTCGCTCTCAGCCTCGCATTCCGAGCTAGTACTCGTAAATTCGGGCTTAGGTGTCATCTCTGACCCATAGTGTGCTAATTTGTTCACAGCTTTATTCTCAGAAAGCCGGCGCTTTGAGTTTCGTTCAGAACGAGTTCTCATCTTTTTGACATAATTTCTCTTTTCACAACTCGTGTGATTCGGGACAGTCAAGCACTCTCCAGATTTTAATTGAATTAGTTCAGCCTCAGTGGCTGCTCGTACAGGATATGGTGGCTTTATTACCTCAGAATTATTTTCGCTTTCAGTACCGCTTTGTTCTTGTATTAGGATCTGCTCTCGCTTTGGAGCTCCTTTCGCTACTGCAATCAGGCTATGCCTGAAATTTATGACCAAATTAAGTGCTCGAATAAAATCTATTCCGAGAATCAGATGTGGACTTAAACAGTTAACCACAACTAAAGGCATATCAACAGTGTGTCCTTTATAAGTAATAGAATTATTCGGGATTTCTCCCTGCGTGCTAATTTTCAAAGAACTGACTCCGCTTATCTCGAGTCTCATTGTTCTAACCTTTAATTTTAGTGCAATTACCAGATCAGTGGATATTAGAGAAAACGAGCCGCCTGTGTCAATGAGTGCTTTCACTCGGCGCTCTTTGATCAAAACAGTCACTTTAGGACAAACATTATAGTTATTGTTCCATGGCGTTAATTCCGCCGTTCTATCGCTACTCCTTTCGTTGGCGCTAAACACTTTACTCTGGGGTAATTCAGGTTTAATGTCCTCATTGGCGTACTTTGCCGGAGGTTCGGCTTTCGTATCTGACTCTCGGGGAGAGGATCTCTTTCGACTATTTCGAGAATAATGGTTAGCTCGGCCTTCATATTTAGAATAGTTTTTCTGCTCAGGTTTCTGACCTATCGGGGCTGGATTGCGTGCATTTAATACTTTCATATAGTTCTGATTGATCTTATCCTGATTTCTCGGTGCCCGGCAATCGCGGGAATCATGACCTACTTTGTCACAGTTGTAACAGGTCGGCTTAAATTCGTTATAGGGTTTCTTTGGGTAATCACCCGAGCTCTTTTCTGGTCTGGATTGACTAACCTGGGGTTTAGTCTGCTCACTAAAGTTACGGCTCTTAGCTTTATCTCTATTGTCACTGATACGAGTGACCTGATTCAGTGTCTCTCTTAAATCATCTAATGTCTTGTCTTTTATGGCGGCACTAGCATAAAATGAGTGCAATCCTAACTTTGCGCACTCTACGACCTCTAGATCGGTTGGTTCGGGTTCTAAATGGGCACGAATGTGCAATAATCTGTTCAGATATTCGATCGGTTTCTCATTAAATAACTGCTTAATGGTATAGAATTGCCTACGTTTATCTTGAGCATAGCCCACAGGCTTAAACACTTTTAAGAACTCAGCATGGAACTCTGTCCAAGTCGGAATATTTCCATAGAACTGCCCGAGATACCAGGTCTTAGCGCTCTCTGTCATAGCAGTTGGTAGATACTGCGCTTTCTGCATATCAGTCCAGTTATTAATCGCTGCAATAGACTCATACTCTTTCAGCCAGAGGATCGCTTCCTCGGATTTTCCACTGAATTTTGGTGGATTTTGCTTTATCACCGCCGGTTTAGGCGCGGTTTGTACTTTTAATAAGGCTTCAGCCAATTTCTCAATATCTGATTTGGGCTCGATAACGGGAGCAACCTGTACAGTATTATTTCGGTTGTAATTATGGTCGGGGAGGTGTTCACCTAAGCGTAAGTTCGCTAACGGACTCTGCCGTTCCCTATCGACCCCGTTCTCTAAATCTCTGTTAACACGTTCTGCCTCGGCCACTCTGGCTGCGAGATCATTTAGACGGCGAGCGGATCTACTTCGACCCCTGCGTCTTTGCAGTACCGCATTTCGAGCGCTAACGTCTCTCAATACCTGTTCTAATCTAGCCTGTTCTAGGCGGACTGCCTCACTATCGACATCCGAGTCATCACTAGAACCACGACCATTTATCTCCACATCATAAAGGAGAGTGTTGTCCTCATTGGACTCGCCCAACTCACCATTGATTCGGTTTGACCCGTAATCACTCACCCTATCCCTGGGGGTTGAGACGCCGCCTCCAGATGTTCCTGGTGGTAGGTTGAGCAGGGTGTCCTGGTTAGAGGATAGGCCATTATTCGCTCTACTGTTGTTCTCCAGTCCATTCTCTTGGCCCTGGTTTCGAACTCGTCGTACGAAATTTCCAACGTTTGGATCCATTTTATCGATCTCACGGGAATCGGTGAAGTGCTGAGAAGTGCTTCTACCCCGTTTAGCTCCACCAAAAATGTAGCCGTGCAAATGGGGGTCTTTCTGGGCTACAGTGCTTGGCGTACGAGAGGTGGGGTTGAGATCGCTTTTGTTC
>JAQIXD010001706.1:0-13427 GCA_034699985.1 Minunthozetes semirufus | reverse complement strand
CTGAGCTATCGTTAAGAATGACATCTTGTATGTTAAGTACTTTCTCAGACAAATAAAGTTTTCATTCATTCATTCATTCTACTGTACTTTGTGTTTGAAGTTCTGTATTATAGCAACCGATGGTTAGCAACCAATGAGAGTATATTTTGGACTAAAATCTATGAAAGCATTCATTCAAAGCTTGATATACATAACAGATCTTTAAACAATTCTCAATAAAATAAACTGATCCATCATCTCATCAATAGATGACTTTTCTGATGAAAGATGTGGCGGCACAGCCTTTCCAGTATAATCGGCCCGAATATGGGTTATCATAACTAATGATTTATAAGATCTATATTCTGAGCACAAATTGAACGCAGACTTCAAATTCAATATAAAATCTATAGATTTAAGCGGAATCCGCCAAAAGAGGGGGTTTTCCGATTTACCAAAGGTCATGTTCTCGCAACAAAAATAAGAACCCTTTTGCTCTTTTATTCTCCTGATGTATATCCTCTAGGATTTGGAGGGGAAAAAATGACAGAGAAATTGCATAGTTATGTCGCCCTCGATTTGTGAATCATTCCTCATAAAAACTGGCCAACCCTTGAAAATATAGCCCTCTCTAAGTTTTTCAATTTATTTTCCATTAGATCTAGGTGAACAAAACTATTATTTCATAATAGAAAATAATCTTGTCTTGAAATAAGCCAGGCTTGGCTTTCCAGGGGGAGGTTTTATTCTGAGTTGAGGGGTGAGTTCGAGATTTTGCAAAAATCTCACTATGAAGGGGCAAAAATCGTGAAATTAAAATTAAGGAAAGAAACAAGCACAATTCTCAATCGAAACACGAAATACTCATTATTATCTCCCCCTTAACCCCCCTATAATAGGGTAACTTTTCTAAACTTGGATTTAATCGGAGAATATTTTTATGCGATTGAAGTCAGGAATCAAAACAGTTCTGTAAAAACATCACAAATAAGTAGATATCGTTTCCGGCTTTAAATGGTTTTTTCGGTGATTACTATCCGAGGGTTAAACCAGAGATCATTTCTTATATAAATAGGTCGTAAAGTTGATGGTTTAGTTTCGCTTCAATTATTCCGTTTCAGTATTCTTGTGACAAATCAGTCAAAAAGTGTCTCAAATTTTTGGGCAAATCTGGAAAACACTTCTCTATTATGTCGTAAATCACTGGACGGCCACTCATTTCGACATAAATATCACGAATTGCTATTCGAGTCAATTGTTTGAGTGAAGGCACGGGATGTCGACAACTGGTCATCACTTTTCCAGTACTCATCTCAATCATTGTGAGCGCTCTTTGATCTCGACTTTGGATCACATAATCAGTGATTTGTTGATTAACTTTGAATCCGGTGTTAATCAGAGTCTGAAAGCACTCAAGTCTTCCCATATTTATATATTTCGCCGACAAATATAAGGGATTTGTATTCACCGATAGATAAACACTGGTTTTCATATCAAAACTTTTGTGTCTTATAATCATTTGCAGGTATTTTGGGCGCCGGTATCGGACGCACAGATAGACAGGACTCTGAATAAAAAAGTCTGTTCTGTTGACATCAATATCACTACAATTCAGAAGAAGTTTCACTGTTTTCATGTCATCTATTAAATGAAATTAAGGCAATCATAAGGAATAAATGCAAATAAACAGATCCGTCACCTATTCTGATGGCAGTACAAAGGGGTGGCTCTACTCTTCCGATATTATCCGTTGAGTTTCTGTTCGGATCAGATCCATAATCGAGCAGAAACTGGACACAGGGTTCGAATCCATTATAAATGGCATAACTAAGTGGAGTTGATTTGTCGATGAACCTGATCCCATTCAAATCAATTTGAGCCGATCTTTTCAAAATTGATTGAACTCTCTCTAAATTCTTCAATTTGATGGCCATTTGGAGGTCAAAAACGACTGACTTATTGACTGATTTACTAATTTCTCTCATATTTTGTTGATTTGAGTGAAGACTCAAAAAATAAAAACAATTCTGTAGTCATAAGGAGTCCTATCTTTCAGTAATGGACTCTATTTTTAGAGTCATTCCCTTCCGATAGTACGCAAAATGCGAGACATAAGCACTGATTGCAATATAAGCGGAAATGTCTGCACCAAGAGTTGGATCATTAAATATTTGTCTAAATTCAATCAAAAGGCTTTTATCAAGTTATTCGCCAATTGATTGGTAACCTCTTGAAGACCTACCTCTTGGAAACGGCTGCAGAACTCAATGAATTGGTGTTTTCCTAGAAAAAGGGTTCGGATATTCCGATCAAAAAATGTAATTCAGATTAAATTAAACGAAATTTTTATTAGAATTTGATTTTTATTTAAAAATTTATTCCTTTATTGAAAACTATGGTTAAAACTGAGGTCTTTTGTTAAGAAATGACATCATTTAAGAGTTAATTCTCGGTATAAATACTTTTCGATTATCCAAATCCATGTCATTTTAATATATCTCATGAGATGAATGAACTGTTAATTTAAGCCCCGAAAGGAGTGGCGTATGTGTGAGGAGAGGCTTCATTTGGAGGCCATCTTTCAAATACAGACATCAAAAAGCTATGAGAAACTAAAGAGACGGCAAAACAGAGAGAAATTTGTACAAAACTATTAATTTTGTTATCAATTATTCGTATAATAGAGAAAAAACAATAGCTTTTCCACTATCAGGGGTGGCCAAGGGGTGGGCTCCTACTCATAGAAAGCGCCCCTTAATTATCGATCAATTATCGCAAACAAGAGATTCCTTTAGAAAGTAAGCCATAAATCCAATCAAACCTTCTTTGGATCTCTTGATTGTCAGGAATTGGCTGCAAATCCCCCACCTTTTGCAAAGGGTCAACTCCTTGGCCATCCCTGTTTCATGTTTTTCATATATCAAATGCAATGAAATTCAAAGTAATATCAAAACGAATGGGTTTTGAAATATCAAAGTTTATATCAAAATCTCGATTCTTAGCCAAAGAATCAAATATTAAGTATAAAAATAGTCTCCAAATAACAGTTTAAGACATAATAAGAGTATTGAAAAGTTGTATAAAAATTATTGTTTCAGTAATTATTACAACAAATTAAATGACATATCATTTAAGACTAGATTTTGTTCAGTTTTTTCAAAAATTTGGACAAAAATTAAATCAAAATTAAATTAATTGTCAATAAATTACATGCCATACAACCCATGACAACCCCCCGATTCCGTGTCGCGAACGACAAATACAGTTTCAGATTTCGGGAACAGATATTTTGGGGACAGAATTGGAGTGAAATCACTCCCGGAATCAAAATAATAGTGAAACACAACCAGTGTTTTGACAATTGTTTTGCTCCAAAGAAATCATAATTTTGTTTTTGAATCACATTTTCGTTTAGAAACTCATAATTAGGTATTAATTAAGTAATTAAATGCTCTTATAATCAATTAATTCAATAAATAAATAAATAAAAATCAGTTTTCAATCAAAACTTATGGACTGAAAACCGAATCAAACGATTGAATCGATTTTCAATAATTAGAAAAAATAATTCATTAATTAATTCATAGAAAAATATATCAAAAATATATGAAAATATCAATAATTAGGATAAGTATTATTATTACCCGTATTTTAAGTGTCAATAAACTAGTAATTTATAAAAAGTTCATTAATTAAAAAACTCCAATCGATTTGTGACCTAATATTTGAATACATAAACAAAAAGTCATATATTCTTAACTAAAATATCGGGTCTTAACACAAATGGATTAAAAACTCTCATTAAACTCGAGGTCAAACACTTTTACAACAGAATCACCCGTTGATTACCAGATAATAATACAAAGTGTGTCCTGAAATACAGACCTGTCTTACATTGAAAGCTCAATAAATTAAATTAAATATCAAATTAAATACGAATTTAAAAAACAATTGCTTTTCAGTGAATAATCATTGAAAGTCTTGATTAAAAAACTTCAAGTAATCTATCAATAAATGGATTAAATCTTCGGTTAATATCACAATTGAGTGGAAAGTCAATCAACTTTTGAGATCATATTTTTTGTACACATTTTTGGCGGCAAATAATCGACAAAATTATTGTTTTTGATCACAAGTTTGGTATCAAATACTCAGTGTTTTTGATTTGAATTAAAATAAAAACTAAAAGTCATTAAAAACTATTAATTAATTAAATATTAATTTAAAAACTAATAAATACTGAATAACAAAGTGAGTGGCGATAGAAATGCTTTATATATATATTATAATAAAGTATTTTATATACAAAAACAAATCATTTCGCGGAACCGATTGGATCGGATCCGGAAGAATAAAAACTATTAACGTTTTAAGACATCGGCCGAAAAGCGGCCGACAAAAAGTGGTCAATTAGTCGAAGACTTTGTGTGCGAATCGAGATTAACAGACAGACAGACAGAGAGCACCGATAAACACAACAAACGGTTTGTGTCTCTAATCGTTTTGATCAGTGGTTCTGAAGAAGAATAGGATTTCTGTGTGTTTTTAATTGTATGTCTTAATTGTGTTTCTGTGTTGTGATTAAACTCAAAGCACAACAGAGTTTCAACAGTCTGTGCGAAGAGAAAAAACAAACCACTCTTTAAGTAAACATTCAATTAATACAACATTTTCTTTGAGAACTAATTATTAATTAATTGTTTTTTCTTTAAATAAAGTGATTCTTAAGAACTAATCGATAGAAATGGGACTGAATTAGACATCTCTTACCGTTTAGTCATAATTACCGTCACTTCTGTCATAACATAACTCTGTTAATGACGACTACTTCGATGGTCGCGCTCTCTGTCCCGCTCTTTCTCGCGATAGCGGTCCGAGTCGTGGTAGCGGTCAGAGTCGTGATAGCGGTCGCGGCTCCGGTCCCTGTAATCCCGTTCCCGGCTCCTGGACCTGTCCCGGCGTGACTTCTCCCGACGCGACGAACGCTCGTGTGATCGGTCTCTACTCCGGGGCCGGTCTTTGCGCGACGACGTGTTGCTGTAGGACTTGGTCTCAATGCCATGGAGTGTGTCCTGCAGTGAACTGATCAGTATTTTGCATCTCTCGTCGTTCGCCACTTTCGACTGCTTTATCAGAGATATGGCGGTCACCAGTGTTTCGATCGCTTGAGGAAAGTCACCTAAAAATCCAGTGGACAGCCATTGGAGGGAACAAAGAGAAGACATTTATTCAAAGTTAGGCTCATTTTCTTTCGGAAGTCTTTTGAAGCAAATTATTATTCAAAATTCAAAGCAAATCAATGAAAGGGATGTCTGACCAGAGGAGGCGTCGTTGACAGCCCGAGCGATGGCAGAACTCGAAACGTTCTTATTCTTAGCCATAATCTCCTCGAACTCGGCTTCGCTTATTTGGATGGTGGTCGGCATTTCCATGGGCTGAACCGGGCCTCTAAAGTCTCCCTGTCCGTACTGAACAGCACCGGGTGGTAATCGATTGCCGTATTGGTCTGTTGGCTGCTGTGGGGCCAGCGCTGAGTGATGTTGTGCTTGAAAGAACTGTGGATTTATGTGTGGCGCCGGTCCTCCGTGTGGGTTAACGGGAGGCATACCAGGCATCGGTCCTAAAGAGTACAGCCTTTAGTTTCAAGAAATCAAAATCAAGAGAAAACCGTTTCATTACCGGGAAAGTCATTTGTCGGTACTCTGGGAGGAATGACTCCGGGGTTAGGCTGAGGCTGACCCGGTTGTGGACCCATCATCATCTGCTGGGGACCGGGAGGCCCGTGTGGGTGATTTGGGTGTCCGTCTTGAGCCCATTCAGGAGGCATACCTGGACCGCCCGGATGTGGCATTTGTGTGCGCGGATCATTCTGAGGGTTGGGTCCTCTTAGTAATGGCTGCTGAGGAACAGGACCTCTGGCCTGTTGTGGCGGTAATCGCATTAACGGCATGTTCGCCATAGGAGGCGCTCCCGGATGCATCGGAGCGGGTGGTCGCGGAGGGCCGTTGGGTGGCATTCCTGGTCCCCACTGTGGTTGTCCGCCACCAAAAGGAGGCATTCCCTGGTGCGGACCCATTGCCATTCGTGGCTGTCCTGGAATTAGGGGACCGTTTGGCCTAACGGGACGTTGGATGAGAGGCGGACGCATTCCTCCGACCTGTGGTGGGCCTCCTCTTTGGTTGAAATTTGGTTGACCGCCCACATGCTGGGGTCCTCCGCCTGGACCGCCGGGCGCTGTCTTTCTCGACTGCATTTCAAAGTGATTGAGATTTTGTCGGTTACAGAGAGTGACGACTGGGTTCTGGCCGTGAATTTCGCTTTGGATTTGAGATTATTATTAATAACTGAACTCAAAGTCGATTAAAATCGAGATTTGGTTTAAAAATCCATACCTTTTGCCGAGTTTTTCGATTACTGTTCGGACAGAGCCCTCAGAGCCAAGAGTTATGACACAAAAGCCTTTTGACTGACCGTTCGCTCGATTCTCGAAGAACTTCACTTCGAATATATCGTTGACTCCGAGGTCATAGACGGCGTCCATTACGTCCTGATCTGTAGTCCACTGAACGACAAGAATATCGAAAAAATTACATTCAATTCAATAGAAAACGAGAGCACAGTATAAGAAGAGGTGGTCCATACCCAGGATAAGTTGCCGACATAGAGGCCAATCTTTTTTGTTGGCGGTCCGCCACCGCTTCCAATCATAACCCCATCTCCCGCTCCGTCATTGTTGTTCACGTGATGGGCAGTGCCGTTGCCTTCGGGAAGGCTGTAGTCCTCGTCGTCGCCTCTCTTGATATTAGCGGAAGGAGTGATCACATCGTCATATAAGTCAAGTCCCGTTTCGTTGTAATCGTTTTCCTAATTATTGATTGAAATTCACTACAAATTCAGTCTTCAAATACAGTAAAACCCGTTTTTAGCGTCAAAACCCCGGTTTGAAGGCTAGTGTCAGCTCTTTTTGAGTGGGTTTTTCGCAAACATGGGTTAAGTCTAATCAAATAAGGGCTCAGTTTATGAATTTCCCGGATTTTAGACAACAATTAAAGTGATATTCAGTGAAAACGCTTTGAATTTGTGTTTTTAATCAAAATTTATTGATTTTGAAGAAAACAAACAAAAATTTATCGATTTTTAGATCAAATTGAGTCTAGTCTTGCATAACAGCGATTAAGTTAAAAGATCAGTTCAATATAAATGGTGAAAACGTCTTAATTATCAATCAATTAATGTCTAAATTACAAGATTTTAATTCAAAAACTAATTAATTAAATGACAATAAAAGTTGTATTAAAAACATTGAAAAATAATTATTGCTTTTCTTAACACAAAACGACATAGAATTCAATAATAAACTAATGAACAAAACACTGCATAAAACTGTACTCAAAATAAATAAATGTATTTTTGATTCAAAAAAAACAATTGATTTGCAAAACATGTGAATCATTAAGATTGTGTACAAAACAGTAATTAAGAACAATTTAATAATTAACCATGATAGTCTTACCTGGTTGAATTCTTCCCCCAAGTCGTCTGCGTATAAATCGATTTCGTTTGTCTCGACTGCCATTTTTTGACCACAAAAAGACTCTTCAATTCATATCTGACATACAAAACGCCAACCTTTGTCTTTGAGAGCCTCACAAAAATAGCGTTACTATATAGGACCGGTTGGAGTCAGCCTTTTTAAAACCCCAGAATCAGTTAATTTGATGGATAATTGAAATTTTATCATTTAATTTGTTTAACCTTGCTCATTCTATAATATTAGAACATATAGTTTTTGTTTAATCCTTTTAATTTTAACCAATTTTACTGTTGAGGGGGTTTTCGGGGCTGAAAATTAGTGCATTTTTTAACAGTTGTCTTAAATGAATGTCACAATTAAAAGAGGGGGACTTCAGACCTGCTCAGTTTGGTTGAAAGCGCACACACAGTTTGAATGAAACTGGATATCCACCACAATTTAGTCAAGGAATAGGAATCAGCACAAGAATTATCGATAAAAGTGTGGATGAATTGAGTTTCTCTGCCCTTGAACTTGAAATTCAGTACAAAACACGACTAAAGACTAGAAAATAGTGGAATTCCTATGACTTTCCCCACAATTGGACAAAACTCTTGTCATAAAACTGAAGGAAAATTCGAAATGAATTCAAAACTAAAACAAAATTATTATTAAATTATATTTTTAGACAAAAAAAGGGATTTTTATATCAAAAAACATTTGTTTTTATTATTCATTAAAATTATAATTAAATAGAAATCGAAATAACTTTTAGACAAATGACCCGAAACTGGACACAGAAGCCGAAGAAGAAGGGATCAGTTGATGATCTCGTGAGCTCTGGTCTCCACTATCTTTTCGATGACATTAATCTCTTTGAACCAGACGTCGAGCCTCTGACGCATATTATCGATCTGTTTCTTGTCGAGCACTCGGGGCTGAACCCACGACAGGTGGACAGTCCGGTCGACCTCATCGATAGTGCCCTTAACTAAGCCCAGACTCAGGGCTTTCATAACAAGCAGTTCGATGTCATTGAGTGGAAGTCGGGTCTGTTTTGCGATCTCTTCGAAGCTTATGATACCATTAGTGCTCTTAAATGTCTGTTCCATTAGTGAGAGAAGACATATCTTTTGCCGCATTTGTATCTCATGTTGTGCTAAGTCTGGCTGTTGTGACCACAGGGGCTGAAGCGCCTCATATTTGGTCAGATCTCCGCTATTGAACGCATACAACAGGTCTTTCATATATCGGTTCTCCGGCTTTAATGCGTCCACAATCGGGTGCTGTAAGAGTTCCCCGAAATTGAATATCGATTCGCCCAAAATGGCCGCCAAAGACAGTGTGAACGCCCTCTGGGCCTGAGTTTCGGGGTCTTCCACTTCTTTGACAACGCCGGGAACCTGACATCCGAGATATCTGAGGGCATCCCTATAGTACTCGCAATGGTTTCCCACTTTCTGGTGATAATCGCTGGACAGTCGGTAATACCGGGAGTGGACGGCAGTGATTCCGGTCTCCTCTTCGATCAGTTTATTGGTGTCTTCGAGTAAGTCTTTGAGGGCTTTCATGTCGTTCACCGAAAGCATCGATTGTCCCAAAAAGATGTTACAGAGAATGAGTGCCTCTCTATTGGCCTTCACTTTGTCCTTCATTTTGGTGATGAACTCGACTCTTGTCTCGTGCGATGGGATCTGTTTAATGACGTAACCGATTATCTCGATTAGTGTCAGGCAATTGATTTTCGTCTCGAAGTCTTGGATGAAGTTCTCGTAGAAGTCGACCAATTGGTCGAAAGACTGGGTTTGGACGAACTCATAGACTTTTTTGGTCAACTGATGCCATAACCTCTTAGAATACAACTCTTCAAATGTTGTCCACCACTCGATTTGGGCCGCGTTTGTCGGCTTCTGCTGCTGTTGTCGCAGGTATTCGCCGACATCTATCCGTTGAGGTCGAACTGATGCCATCTCTTATCACTCTTCTAATGGCGTTAACTAATGGTTTGTTTGTAATTAACTTAAAGTTTATTCAAAAGACAATCAATTGATTCAAATGTTGTTTTGAGCGAAGAATTGCTGATTCACTTCAAGAGGTTTTATGTCGACAACAGATGGCGTTCAATGTATTCAATACTTGCAGTCAATTGCTATGCAATTGATGTCAACTCTTGAGTTTCAAAGATACAAAACGTGATAATAAAGATGGTTAAATTGAAATTCAATCTAATCTTAAAGGATTATCTTTAGAGATGACAAATTTTAAGCGTTTTATTTGATCTTCGGTTAAATTTTAATGATTTTAATCATCAATTATTGTCTTAATATCGAAGAAAAATGACGTCAATTATGGATAATCATTGAATTGCGCCAAATCTGAAAACACGAAGACCAAGATCTTTATCATCTGCTAATTACCGGATTATAAATTTGTTAAATCGACAGAATGTTAGCTTCAAAACCAGGATTATTGATATGAATCCCGATTTCTGAATCACTGGATCCGATTGAGGCTCTGGTTTAAGGCATTCCCAACCCATTGAAGAAAAGATAATTGAATTGAATTCAAAATAAATCGATTTATTTGTCGAAAAATATCTGAAAAACATTTATTTGTTTCACAAAAAGCACAGAAAATAGATTCAAATGAAAGGAAATGAAAACAATTCTTAAGAAATAAATAGTATTTGTATTGAAATGAGTCATAGTTTTGATCTTTCGGTCAAATAAAGGATAAAAACAAACAAAAAGTGAATTATTTTTACCGAAAAATAAGATTTCTTTTAAGAGTATTATATAATAGTTGTCTTCTTATGGATAGTCTTCGTCCGGTTCTTCGGGCATCGACTTTATTGGATTAAACGATGGGTCAGTCAAGTATTTTTTGACCATCTCTTGAAAGGCTATCTCCTGACTACCCGTCCAAAGAGTGTCCGTTTTTATTGAGTCCAAAGAATGGGTCGAACTTTGAGAAGAACCGCCGGCGCTATGAATGGCCGCCAATGAAATGCCGTTACTTTCTTCTGGCATTGGATTCAATACAATCGGATTCGAGTGAAGAGGTTTGGCATTCGCTGATAATGGATTCGATTCGAGTGATTCTTTGATTAACGACATCTTAGACTTGATTTCAATCAAAGATTTGGTGATTTCTTCGTTCGTTTCACATATGGTTGTGTCGGAGGTGTCCGACGTCTCATCGCTTTCATAAAAAACAATCACTTCTTCCTCGACTTTAACGCAATCTTCTGTCTTGTCCTCAGATTTGGTTTCTTCTTTGATTTCAATAGTGATGTCTTCTTTTGGATTATTGTTGGAATCAAATGATTCTGTATTTGAATTACTGTCCAAATGATTGTCAATTAAAGGAATCTCTTCAGTAATCACAGAATGGAAGCTCTCCTTTGGTGTCGGATCTGATTCTGTCATAAATTCGTTGATTCTCTTCGGAAATCTGTTCTGAATTGATCCCGAAATGACAATAATATTGGCAGAAATGGTTTGTTTGTTAAGCCTTTCGACAAATCTTTTCTCTTCTTCTGTGGTTTTGCCCCAAAATATGCCAAAATCTGTGTTACAATAGTCATCCATTTCTACGAAATTATCGATTTCAGGATCAGATTCGTTGTCTTCTTCCGATTCAAACATATTTTCGGTTAAGATTTGGTTCAAATGTTGACAAACAATGGCCTGAATTCCGATGTCATGTGATTTGTTTTGAATTGTATTGAAATCTTTCAAAAACAACATAACGTTTAGAGAGAAACCAATTACTCATCAATTGATTGATAATTGGATTACAATATAAAAGGGTTTGAAATAAATCTCATTTTTTATAACATCTTTTGTTAACAAATAAATTATGAATTAATTAAAAGATTTAACGAAAAAATCAATTTATTCACAAATAGTATAACAAAATAATCAAAGAATTGTTTCAACTGAATTTATCTTGGTATTCTGAAAAATAATCTAGAATTTATCTTGCTAAAACCTTAAGAAAAGTAATTATATTTCCTATAGAATGGAAAATATTTTATATAATTTATTCATATATTTCTTAAAAGACAAATAAAACCATTTTTAAAAGGCATTGACACAAATAACAAGATGTTTTCAAAGTTTCCAATATTGTCAGAATGGTCAGGGTGAAATGCATTCCTATTTGTATTCATTGATGTCTTTATGTATTACATAACTCTCCCCTTAAAACTTGAATTTAAGGAAAAACATTGAAAAACAAGAGTCGACTAAAAAAACTGTATTTTAAGTGCGATATTGAAAATGAATTTTCATGTCATCTGAAGGTCATATTCCGTACCAAATATCAATTAGTGATGAAAAACATCATTCCTTTAAATAAGACAAAAGTTTTGCGCAAAAACTATTGGATTTCATTTGATTCAGAAGAGACTGAAAATCAAGTTTCGCTTTCAATCGTTGGAAACGAGTGAAACGTATCTCAAGTTTTGCCAGAATTTGTTGAAAAAATTGTTTTTTTGATTAAAATATGAAGTTTTTGCTCATTTTTTCAATTTGTTCGCTCAGTTATGTCTCAAATCAGGGAACAGACAATAATTCCCTGCATTATTTGGGTGAGTTTCCAACTCTAGCCCACGGGCTGACTGGTCAGGTATGGGCAGACCTCACCGATCCTGACCTGCGGACCATCCGTATCAAGAATCTGAACTATGACGGCACAGCACCGGATGCCTTCTTCTGGGCGGGCACTTCCCAATCGCCGGACATAACCGGTTTCATAATTCCTGATGAAAATGGGTCTAAAAAACCGATAAAAGGCTATAAGAACGCAGACATTGTCCTTAAGCTGCCCGAAGGCAGGAGTCTGTTAGACATCAAATGGTTTTCCGTTTGGTGTCGAAGATATCGCATAAACTTTGGGAATATCTCTCTTCAGTAAAATATAATTGATTTTGAATTTACTTTAATTATATAAATGTTTTGATAATTATCTGAAAATGTACTCAAAGTGTCTTAAAAAGGATTAAAACAAAATGTTCAAAGTGGTGATGATGGTAGTGGTGCTCCCCATCTAAAGCCTCTCAATTTTATTCAATAAATATAGAGTTTTCTGATATATCCGGAATCGATTTAATCCTATTTGTGATTGAGATTAAGGTTTAATGATTTGAATGTTTTTGTTGAAAAATATTTTTCACATTTCATTCATTCAAAGTCACAAAAAATGAACCAAACATTCAATTTGTTATCAAAATCTGAGTTAAAATGAAGTCATTAATTGTTTTCTATTTTCCATTCGTTTTAATTGATTTAATCCAAACTATGGGTAAAATTAAACTCAAATATCAATCAAAGTTTGAATTTAGTGTTTATTTGTAGATATAAAATTGAACATGGTCAATACGGCCAATACTCTCAATAAGGACGACCGGAATCTTAATAAAGTTGAGAAAACTTTGGTAAAAGTTGATGAAAATCAAACTAAAATATACTCTAAAGTTGAGAAAAATAATTTAACTTTGATGGAAAACTCGACCAAAACTATTGAGAGTCAATTAAATTCAACTGTAAACTATGCACATTTGGAAAGAAAGTAAGCATGCTCATTTTATCATTTTTATCGTTAGATTCAGTGTATAAGACAAATAATCATTAGAAATCTCATTTATATTTTTGACATCAACTTAATGAAGTTATTATGAATTTTTAAAATCTTTTGATTTGTGTTTTCTTCGCACTTTGTGCCAGCATATATGCTGAAGACCAGTACCCGCCATCAGAACCGCCAACAGAACCGCCAACAGAACCACCAACAGAACCACCAACAGAACCACCAACAGAACCACCAACAGCACCACCAACAGCACCACCAACAACACCACCACAAACATCATTGGCGGTCACTAAAGAGAATGAAGACTTGGAAAGTCTAAAACTATTTGCATATTGCTATA
>JAQIXD010001705.1:0-13432 GCA_034699985.1 Minunthozetes semirufus | reverse complement strand
CTATTATACGGTTTTTCGACGGTACAACTTCGGGGTAGTGGCGGCGGGTGTAGGACCAATGGTAAAAGAAAATGAATCAGTAAATTCTTACTCTGGGATAATACTCTTAAAAATTATCATAAAAAATTTGAATGAAATTGATATCTTGTTGGTCATTACACGAACATTTTGGTCCCGCTTATATATTGAAAACCAATTTCTTATGATTAAAATCCTCAACAAAATTGAAAATAAATTTTTCATTTCAATAGTCATTACTTTAATCATTATTTAAATAAATTTTTTCTGATTCTTTTGAATCAAAATTTGCAGGAATATTGTCATCAGTTTTTTTGAATTGGGTTTTTCTCCCCTTTTGATCAATCACTACATAATCACTGCATTCATGAAATATATTCATTGAGTTCATGTCAATGGATCTGATGTCAACTTTTGGGTAAAGGAATTCTTGTGTCACTCTTTGAGTATATATTTTGACACGAATTACATGCGATTCTTGTATTTGATATTCAATTGCCATTCAATGGAAGACATTTCTATACAATGTATTGATATTCAGTGAATTGCCATCAAATATATATGACTCTCAGCGATGCTCAGGGCTAGTCATAGGGTAATGTTTTCCAGAATTGTTTGCTTGATTAAACTCGAAATATTTTTCAGGAATATTTCAACATTTTATTTGAAAGCAAAAAATATTGAGTTTATCCATGTTTTCGGTCATTTATTTCAGGATAACTTAATCAAGAATATTCTGCACTTCAAGAACCTGGTCATTGACCATCACTGGCCTCACATTAAGTGTCTAATAGTTTACTGAAGAACTCTTTTATTCGAAGAGACGTATAATTTTTCGATCAAAAAAGTAATGAAAAACTAATTTTGAAAATTAATTCCCGTTTTTCTTGTCTTCAAAAAAGCGAAAACAATTTGAGTACAAAAACAGCGGAAAAGCAAAAAACAAAATACAATAAACAGTCAAACGGTTTAATAGACTTTTATTGATTGATTTATATCTAATTTAAAGCTAATCAGTCATTGAGTCACTTCCTTAACAGTGTGTCCGCTCACGACTGGGTATCGATTTGTCCCAAAAGGCAGAGTTCGTCGAAAACTATTGACATTAGAAAGTCGGTGGCAGTCCTGCCAGTGCTCTCACAGCTCAGTCTTAATTTATATATTTTTTTCCTTCTCATTTGGAAATCACATTAAAACAGCTAAACTGTAAGTCCTATTCCTCGTCAGAGCCGCACATCCACACAGTCAGCAAAGGCGAAGGGGAATACCCTCGAGTCCAATAGCGAACAATTTGCGAACCGAGAAGAAAGCATATGAGACCAGTCTTTCCAGTCTTTTAACTTATATTTCTATTCTGAGTGATATTCTCGAAGTCATTCCTAAACTGAGAGCCGATAAGAAATATTTCTCATACATTAGATTCTTGTTGTTGTTTATGACTTCTATCTAATAGTCTTTCTATAAATTATTACTTTTTCCTCTAGACTTATGCCGTCCCTCTCCCTCTGCCTCTCCCTATCCTTCTCCCACTGCTATGGTATTAGAGAATTCAGTAAAAAAAAAGTATTGATTCCTCTCTTTCGAGTTGAATGTGATTTGCACTTAATATTAGAGTTAATGAGAGTTTTATTTAATAATTTTTTGTATCAAATATGCTATAAATCACTGGATTTGAAAGATCTGTTTATTCAGTTGCCTTTCGACAGATCAAATCAAAAGTTCATTTTTCTGAAGATTTAAAACCAATTTAACAGAGATTTGTCGACTCATCGCTTAAAAGTGATGAAGAAAATCAATTGAAATGCAATAACTGTTATAAATGTTGGACTCATTTACGCAGATTAGACCCAAAAGCAAAGTATTAGCCAAAGAGTGAATAATTTTCATTGTCTTTACAGAACCAATTGGGAGGGTATGAGCACAGAATAAAAACACATAAACAAAAGCCGGGGCTTAAAGTCTCGCTTTATTACAAGAATATTGTTGTTAAACATAATGTTTAGGGAAAACCCTTTAAATAAATTCCTTTATAATCAGATTTTGGTCTCAATTCCTGGCAAATGGTTTACAGAATTTCGATATAAAGAAAAAATAACTAATAATATATTGAATCAAATTTTCGACATTACTTTAAGAACTGCTATAAGGCTTCAATACATGGCTGTGCCTGCAATGGGAGGAATAGAGTAAGATTTACTGTTAAAAGCCACTAATGTTGAAATAAGCAAGGTGATTTATTCGCATGAATTTGGCTAAAATTTATTAATTTTAATTTTTATGAATTTAACAAGGTAATTTTCCTTTTTTTATTGAAGAAATTGATTCATTTTCTCTGAAATATGTAAGGAATGTATGGATTGAGCATGGTCACCCTGGCTATTCCACGTTAAAGAGCATAGAAGCAAAAGAGCGAATCAATCTCTCTATTTCTGGTGAGAATAAATCCATTTTTGGCGATCGTCTGACGAGTACTACATCTTTGATCTCCAATTCTTTGGATTTCTTCTCCCTTTCCTCCTATCAATGGATAAAATACTTTACTATTTATCAAAAAATTCCCCTAAATTGTGTTCGAGAAAAATGACCATGATTAATGATTAATGGTCAGACATTTGAATTTTAAACAGTTTTAAATTGAATTCTTTTTGGCCGCAAACAATTCATCAAGCTTATTTGCTCTGGTATTAACCCGAATAGCCTTATTCCAAGAGCTAATGGCTGAAACATAACAAGATTTTGATTAATTCTGGAGTAAATCCAATCAAATATTGCGTTAGTTTTTTGTAAACTCATTTTTAACGATAATATCCGTCAGTTTTCTCTTCCGAATCATTAACTCCAGAAAAATGGCATTAAATGGGAATTTGTTATAATAATAAGGATCTAATGAAAGATTAACTTTAAATAGGACTGGCTAATTTTTCTTTTTTTGAGAGCTCAGTTCCTGTTGTAAACACAATTCCTGTCCCATTATTTATTAATTGACTGAAGAAAAAAAGTGTTGGTATTCTTCAACAGTGGTTATACTGAAGACATTTGGAGTTTGCGGACGACTCGACTAGAGGTCTGCCTCTCTCTCTCTCTCTCTCTCTCTGTGTGTCTATGACTTACTGTTTTGTTTTTCAGTGGAATGTACTCTACTTTTCTTGTGTTTATACAAATGGGAAATCTTTAGCACAAGTAGTGTTAGGGCCCGAAAAAAGGCTGTCAATTATTGTCAAATCCATTGACAGTAGTGTTTGGTCTCAATTCTGTGTGTTTTTCGTGTGAATCGCATTATAAACATTAGACTTAACTGTAAGGCATAGCCATTGATGGCTAACAAACAGTGGACAGCCATATCAGCACCAGTAGAGTAACGGCGTTCATAAGGCAAAAATAGTTTGAGTAAAGGATAGCCACGAGTCTGGTTTGCAAACCAAAGGGGTATAACTGTCAATAAAAAGCCGTGGATTTACTTAGCACTGGTGCCAGACTTGGCTACACCTGTGGCTAAAGTTATATAACAACTCTTGAGTCCGACTAATGTAATGGTCGACGAGTAAAAGGATTTGAAAACTAGTAGTTGTAGTGAAACAGGAGTCGCCATATAATACACATGAATACAAAGCAATGGATGAGAAAAGCATTTTTTTGTTGTTCACTGAGGATGACCTCAAGCACTGTTCAGGCAATGACCAGAGTCTAAGACCGGAGTATTAGTGTATTCCTATCGATAAATAAGACATTTTCTTGAGTCAGTGACAACACATCACATCATTTCGAGTCATAAATAAAATCAAAATCTATCAAAAGTTTTCCCACTTTTTCCTCTCTTATGGAAGAAAAAACTCTTCCTATCATTTTAGACACCTTTTTATATGAGAGCACAGAATGAAAAGGATTTCTCAATTTTCAAAACGACCAGTCCTTCCATTAAAACGTGTGAAGTAAAGCGAATTCCGGTTAATATTTGGTCTGAAATTTACACTAATATTAACTTTTTATAACAGCTTTGCTTCCGATTAGTGTTTCGGAGAAAATGTAATTTTCTGTCGACTATTACCACAAAAATGCTTTTAGTCTTCAATTCTGGGATCAAATGAAAAACTTCTTTTCGTTTTCATAACTTTTATTATTCAATAAATTGTATGAAAAGATGTAAAAGAAATGAGATATCGGAGAGGGATCGTGGGGGAGGCCAGAATATTCTGGAGAGGGTTTCTGAGAGGAAGACTAGAACATGAGATAAATTTCTTTATTAGTTAGAGATATCGTGTTTTGTTAGTCAGTTGTGATGGGTTTGTGATAGGGGTATGTCCTCAATCTATATAACACTAGCCGCTGATATCAATTATTTGGCCATTTATTTAGCCATTTATGAGCCCTTAATAGGAATGCCATTAGAAATGTGTTGTTGTGTTGACTGAGATCTCAATGCATTTGGTTTTGGCTTTTGTTGTCTCATAACTGAGAGCTTTTATTTTGTCATTTAATATACGAGTATTCAATCCGTTGGACATCATATCAACTGATTTTTGATATATGGATGGGAACTGCCATATAAGCAGACAATTGAAAGGGGGAGAGCAGCTGAGTGGTGAGCGGACTGAGCGGTTAGTAATTTATAAATATTAGGAAATTTTTCCGCTTATCTCTCGTCTCATGGCTTCTCCTTTATATTCCAGACGTTATATAACACGAAAAATTTAATTCACTTTATTCTGTGTGTGTTTTGTATTAAACTCGATGTAATTGTTTGTCCCAATCGATAGGGATTCAGTTCATGTATGTTCAACAGTGAAAGTTTAAATTAGTTTTGCATCAGAGTCTGTCACCTTTTTATTTCCGGGTAATATTTCCGATAATTATTACGATTAATACCTTTTAATTACACAATTTATTAGACATTAATATTCTGTGTTCCGTTATTCTGGGCTCTGAGTTAAGAATTCTTGGAATAAATCCCATAAAACAATAATTCTTATCTGAAATTAGGTTTTACTGCTTCTGTTGTTGAAAATGAATGTCTGAAGAGATTAAAATTCAGACATAAATGGAGTAAAAAATTCATTAAAAATTATTTATATTTGAATCACAATTGAGACCAATATTTTCAAAGGAGTTCACTCTCTTTATTCTGCACTCAATTCTGAGTTTTGCCAAAACGTGAATAAAAAGCATTAAAATCACCGAAAATAATAGAAATTATTAATTAAGTACTGAAAATATATGTGTTTTCGAGTGTATTAAACCGGAAGTGAGCAAGATAATCTAGCTAAAATTCCCTAAACTTTAGTATCTGGGTAAAATTTTAAAACGAATATTAAAGAATTTAAAAATTCCAATATTTTATCCCTGAAAACTGAGTATGTTAACTTGAAAATGGTCAGAATAAGATTGATACAAATGAGAGGAATACCCCCTTGACTACTCCACACTAAAAATAAAGTCCCAAATATTGTTTTCAAATGGCTTTAAGGGCTTTTGTGAATAGCATTCAAACAATTTCTAAGTACTAATAATTTTTGAGTGAAAAACCAGATCTGAGACGAAAAAAAAGTTGAATAATATTATGCAAAAACTGGTATAAAATGTTGAGTGCATTAGTTGTGATGGTTTATGGAAATGCTTGAACACTGAAAAACATTTCAATGAATAGATGAATATTCCGAATTAAATTCGGTAATTTTCTTTTGGCCCCTCTTTTATGCTGAGCAGTCTATTGCCTTAAACCTACACAAAAGCCGTTGACTTTATAGCACTGGAAATATCAATACATTTCTAATGTTTAGAAATGTGTGAAGAAATTCAAACTAAAGCTCAGAATAAAGAAGAAGAAGAAGAAAAGGTTAGTCTAATGTATAACAAGTAGTAAATCGTCAAACAGTGAATGCATTCCCATTTTTTCAGCCAATGTCTGGAGCACTGGCATAAAAGTGTGTCCCAAAGGGATATTCATTTATACATTTTTTCACTTTGTTCTCGACTATCATTAGATGAATGCTAAGAACCTTTTAAATCTTGAATTACTTTTTGCTGTAATTAATTCCGAGTTATTCTGTAATTGAAAAACAATTTCTTTTATTATTTCTTTGGCACCACTTTTGGACTCAAGTTTTAAATGTCTGTAAATTAGATGCCTTTCCTCTCAACGCAAATGAGAAGCCATTTGTTTTACAATAGTTTTGCAAACGATTAGTGAAAATAATTATTTAAACTTTAAAACTGTTTTAAACGCAATGTTTTCGTTTGAAATATACTTTTCTAACGATTTCTCTCTGAATATATTCAGAAATAAAGTGTGAAATACATCGAGAATTTCAATTCATTAATATTCTGTTCAGAATATTCTGTTTATTCCCAATTCTTTAGACACTAATAGACACTTAATTTTGTTTTCAAGTATTGATTACCAATAGATTTATCATTTCAGAGGAAACAGAATTCTCGAGTTATGCCGTTCCCTAACAGTCACAGGACTGGTAGACACCGAAACAGTGAGCAAAGAGAAAAAAACGTCTTCCGAAGAACAGTCTTTCCGCCGGCGCTGACGGCACTCAAGAGAGTCGACTGTCTATACAGAAGTCCTTTACTGTAAATATGCATAAAATTTGTATATATTTACGGCATTAGAATATTCTTCTAAAGTATATACTATTTATTTAAGTAGAAAAGGCTGTTCGATATGGCTGTGCTCTGCTCTGTATATGGCTGTGCGATCGAATGCAATTCAAATTAGTTTAAATCTATGTTTTGAGATGTGATGAGCGAAAGAAATTATGACCCATTTTCTCGAGTGGAACTACTTTTGCAAGTTTTATCATTTAATTCTGTGCTCAAATCCAAGGTAACTCAGGTTATCAGACATTATTTTAACCCAGATATTTGTTTTGCCTGATTTTCTATGGAATCACTGAATATTTCATTAATTTTTTGTCTGATTTTATATTATATTTATATTTGAATAGAATTTTTGATACATAAAATATTCCTGGTTTTAATGGATGGAACACCTGAATGATTTATCAATGAAAAACTGAAAGATTTATTATAACAGACTTTGCAGGATCCAAAGGAGACGCTCTATTTCATTGGTTTCATTCAATTTGTATACAAAATGCTATTTTGAAGTAAATTTTGTGAATATTTTCTTTCGATTTTATATTTTTATTGATTATTATTTTCATATTAACAGCAGTTTAGTAAAAAAAAGTAGTCTCTCCTTTCGATGGTATTTCCTAACCCTCTATTCGGTAGCAAAAAGAAAGGATAGGCTGTTCCCCATTGTGTGCCTCAACTGAAATAATTCTCACAACTCTTTCCTTTTGAGTGAAACTCGATTTTTGTCGAAATTTTTTTTTTGTTCGCAAAAACTCTTTGTATTTGAGTTTGAAATTATAGTTTAGTCGACTATTTCTTTGCCGGCGCTGGTATTGAACTGATCCCATGTTCCTGAAAGTGCAGTGCAAGCACTCAGTTAGCACTCGCTCAGACACTATTGAGATGTGTTGGCATTAGTTTTGGTTCTTCAGAGCCATTGCTTAAGACTTCAATAATCTATTCTCACAACACTTTCGACACTTTTTTCACTCACAAACCGCTGACTCTATTGACTATCGGCTCAAAAGTCAAAATCCTTTTTCATTTTTCTAAGCGCTAGAAATCAACACAAATGACAATAATCTTTGTACGTTAGAAATGTTAGCAAGCTATAATGCTATATTCTTATATTCTTAGCCAGCAAATGATCGCACTTTGCAGGCACTTTCATTGGACAGTAATAACAATTACTTGGATTCTGCAGAATATTCTGTAGATTCTGACGTAAATTCTTTTGTTGAAACTTTACATTCTGTTAGCGTTTTGTGTTTGATCTAGGCTCATTTATATTTCATGGCAGCTAGTCTTAAACTCCTGAATTAAGTTGACCTTTCAAGTAAGTAGACAAAGTATCAAGATTGTAATCAGGAGGGAATCCAATCGATACAAAAATATTAAGAGCAAGATTACATTGAGAGATGTTTTATTGCTAGTTTCAAAAATAATCAGTGTGAATCTCTAAATCTGGCGTCTAATAGCTCTAATATTTTTTCCCATGTGGATGATGAATGCGATATTACACTAGTTATAGCACTGGTAGTTATAGCACATATTGATTGAAATATCAGAGTACTTTTGGACCAAAAAATTGGTTTTAAGTATTTTGTGTTCGACTTTGAATGGGAGACGAAAATTGATTTTCCCCTCTCTTTCGTCGACTAATAACTAATTCAATGCTTGAAAATCAATGCCTTTTTCGCCACTGATTTATAACTTGAAAGAAAAATTCCTATTTTCACTCAATCTTGTAGTGATTTGTCATTTCTCACATAATTCCTGATTTTTTAAACCAAAAAATTGAATCAAAAAATCCCTAAAAAGAAATTCGAGATTTTTTTCGGAATATTTATTCAGATTTTGCTTTTTCTTGAATTCAAAATTACTTTGTTATTCATATGGGATTAACACTAAACTATTTGAAAACTACCTTGCTCATCTCACAGATTTTTATATAGCAAGATCAATAAGAAAAAATGTAATCTTTTCATTTTATTTGCTCTACTTTACAGTTTTTTATGACTACTTTTTTATTTCTTCTTAATAAAGAAGTTTTATTACAGAAATAACAATCAAAATCACACGGAATGAGAACTTTTGAGGAATTTTCGGCTCAGAATAACTCAGAATCAGAAAACTTTTATTACTGTTTCTGATCCGAAGTTTTGTTTTCCCAGAAATTATTATTTTCTTTCGCCAATAGTTTTGTCTGAAAAACAAAAACAGTTTTAACCAAAGGTTTTGATTGAATTCTCTTTCGTTATGAATAATATCCAGTGATTTATTCAGGAGAAGACTGAGACGGGTCTATAATATTCTTCGAGAGATAAACGTTTGTCTTTGAAAGCATTTTCAGTCAATAATAATAAAGTCTTTCCTCTATTTTTGAGTCAAATCCTTATTTAAGTCAATCAAAGACAGGAATCGATAGATATTTTCAAATATTTATTTATTCATAAAAATAGAGACTCTTTTGAAGGAAAGATCTGAATAAAAAGCAAACACAGAATGAAAGGCTCTTTTCTTTTGAATCTTTGAAAACTAAATTATTGATAGAAAGAGATGAGAAAAGAAGTTCAATAAAAACTATTCCGAACAAAATCACTAAATGTTTCCGAGAATTTAGTCGACTCTAAAGACCAGAGAAAATGTTTTAAAATGTTTTTCCTTAAGAAAAGCCTTCAAACCGTTAAACTCGTTGACTATTATTGAATACATTGAGAAAGATTTGAATTATTCTGTGCTCTGTATTGGCTTTAGATTAATGTTTCGGTCAAATAAATGGTGAAAAGTTTTGCACAAAATTTTCCAATTTATTCAATTAAATAGATTTTCTTAATTAAGATGTTTATCATTAGATCGAAATCCTGTCCAATGATTTTTCGCCTCTATTTTCTGGCCCAAACATCAGAGCTCGAGCTCAAGAGATTCATTAATACCTTTCCCATTAATCGATTCCCAGTCCGTACTAATCTCCTGAAGAATTAGGAAAAGTACGTGCAATCGATTGATGGCCATAACTGATCGCGATTATTCTCTAACAGAATATTCTGTTATTCAGAAGAGAGAGAATTGGCAGAGAGGGCAGCCGTTTGTGCACAGCCATGGATTGGCAAAAATATAAGAATCTGTTAATTATCTGCTCCTCTATTATAATGGCATAGAATCCTATTATTGACTTTTGGGAGAACAGGACTAAAATGCAATGCAATCACATTTAACGGCACATAACGACAGGTATTTATATTATATGCACACAAAGGCGTAGCAAAACTGTAATCAACTGTTTCTTTCTCGAACCCGGAGTCTCCAATCCTATCAGCGCTTACCCAAAGCACCCACACATAAATAGTATGTGCCTGAGTGGTAACCCCAAGCGAATAGTTATGCTTTGTTACTACAGATGTAACACTTATTTTTTTTACCATGAACAATAAATAAAAGATGTTT
The DNA here is from genome assembly GCA_034699985.1 of Minunthozetes semirufus. Classification (NCBI taxonomy): domain Eukaryota; kingdom Metazoa; phylum Arthropoda; class Arachnida; order Sarcoptiformes; family Punctoribatidae; genus Minunthozetes; species Minunthozetes semirufus. Next base: position 3,385 of record JAQIXD010001705.1, on the reverse strand, counting down.
ATGATTTAGATTAGCTTTGGGTTGCCAAGGTGCTAAGTAGGAATTATGTTTTACTATCCAGAACTTAGCATGCTAAATTTGTTTGATGAAAAATAAAATTCTGATTATTAATGAGATTTTGTTCTTGTTAAATATCCTTTAATTTAATTAGAAACAAATATTGTCAAATATTGTGAGCTTGACAATATTTCAACAAGAATTTTGCAACATGGTCATTAACAAAATTGGATATTCTTTTTTGGTGTAGTGGTGTAACCAGGAGTGCCGTTTAATCTATTTGATTAAGAGACTATACTCGTGATTGAGATAGGCTTCAAACCTGAGGGGAAATACTGTTTAATATCCCTTTATATCAATAAATTGTGTACACGTTTTGATCGAAATTTTCGGAATCGGAGTAAAAGTTGATTATTTAGTTCACAATAGGAACACATCTTTGGCACAACATCTGACTCAATGGTTGGCTTATTGTCATTGATTTACTCACCAGTTATGCCGATATCTCTTCCTATCGAATGCCGAGAATCCAATCACAACAACAATCTCTGAGCAATTTCTATGGCTTTCCCGTCGAGAGAGATATATGTGTGAAGTCTTTCCTCCATATAATTGGGAATAATAGGGAAACCACCGAAAAGTTGTTTCATTACTTAATCAGTCGATTAAACGGATAAACAAATTAATTGATCGCAAAATTTCTGATCGTCTATGGGTTCACATTAATTAATGTCTGTCCTCTTATTCCTCTTCTCCTTCATATGGAGTTCTGTAGTCCTCTTATTGAGTGTTAAAAACAAAAAAAGTATTTTTCATTATTTTCTTTTGCCTTCAATTAGTTTTCAACACTTTTTTTCCGACGAAATAATGAAAAATATCCTAATTTTGGATTTGATTTATGGCTTTGTTTCAGACATTGAGTGAAAATTATTGAGTTTAAAATCGATAGGACTTTTTCGTTCGGTAATACGGTTTACATTAATTTGATTCTTCCCTTTTCTTGAGTCTCGAAAAACCGGTCGGAATTCACAATAAATTCTTTACTCATTTATTGATAATGAACTTCACATTTAATATACAAACTGTTTGACTGTTTTCTGGGAATAGACACACACTTGGAAGCAGAGGACAGACAGAGGAGAGTACTTTACTCTCGAAAAAAAGCTAAATTGAAAGCCAAAAGCGGACAACAAATTCAATACACGTTTTTCAATACAACTCCAGAGTAGAGGAAAAGTTTTTTTTTATTCTGTTCTCTACTCTTCTCTTCTCATTTGTGATGAAAAAAGGGAATTACGTTTTGGTACTCAAAATACAGGCAATAGTTCTAACAGTTTCTCAATTGAGACGACAATAACACATACCGTACGGATGCCGACCAGTGCTCTGTTAGATATGATAGTCCTTTCCTCTCATTGTCGACCACTCTTTATGTGTTAAGTGAATGGGTGTTAAGCATAGGATACAAGTGCTGTCAACCATACAGCGCATACATATGAGCAAAAGGGATACCAAAAAAGATATGCTGTGCTCTTTCGATGAGAACAGAATACTGGATGCACTGCACTCTTAAGACTCCAATGACTTTTTGGATGGCATAGGGTTGTGCCACTGCCACTGATCTATGCACTGGAATTCATGTGTATGTGTGTGTGTGCTCTTCCAATTTGGATCATGCGTTGCGAACACAGAGGTTCTCTGATCGCACACACATAACATCTTACTCTCAATAGTTTTTTAGCCTTCAATAAGAATATTCTTCTAAGTCTTCGTCAATGACCCGAAGAAATGATTATTTTTTTGTCATCAAATGAGAGATATTTTTAACTCAAATATAAATGAATGAAGAAATCAATCGTTAATTTTTCCCCCGATTTCGACGACTCCATTCTCGAGTATATCCTTTGCCTCCAATATTCTGAGCACTTATTCTGTGCTCTCAGTCTTTAAATTATATTTTTACAGAAAAAGATTATTATTAATACTTGTGTTCATTGAATTCAACTCTGATTTGATTCATATTTGTTTCAATGGATTCCTTCTCTTTAAGTATTATTTTAGTTGTATTTCAATCTTTTCCTCTGATTTTATCCTAATATATGTCTATATGTCTATAGTTTAGATAATTTAAGTAAAAAAGGCTTTTCCTCTCCAATGCGTTTCACTCTTGTTGTGTTCACGATTTTTAAGAGCACAGACAGAGAGCACAGCATATCTTCGGAGAGAAATCAGTGAATCGTTTCGTTCGCTTTTTGCTATTAAACGAATTGTATATAAAAAATCATTTGTTGACTACAAAAAGCTTTTGCCAGCTATTGATACCATGAAAAACCAATTTCACCCCATTATTAGGGACTATATCCAGGGTCTGTTCACATGAGATCTGCCCTATTATTTGAATAAATTCGATACTCAAATCAAAAATTTATGCTCCGCTGGAATGCAAGATGAAAATCCTGAAAAGTTCATTGTTATCTTGAATAATACACTGAAATCCTATTCAAATGGAAAATTCAGAAAAATTCACCTAGCTATTCAATTATTCTAATTTTCTGGCACTTCTAGTTGAGTTATCATGGGGATTTAATCAATTCTGCTAATTGCTCACCCCTGGGAATTGTCACTCATTGTGAGCACAGCCATCACTCTTGAGACCAATGATGACATTTCACACAATACTAGAGCTGAAGAGAAATATTAAAAATTTCTCTTTTTATTCGCTTTGAATCATAAGATGAAGAATATTATAATGTATTCCGAAATTAATTTCATCTTTTTATTGTGATATTCAATGAAATGCTTAATGTGTTCATCGATTCGCGAATAAAAGTCTTTTTTCATACAATAATTCTCTTCGAATATAACTCTTTAAACTTCAAACTGATTTGAAAATAGCTTTTAAAATGTATATTAAAATAAGTGATGCGCAAGGTCATTGAGAAATTAGCTAATTTCCAAGTTAATTCTAAAGGATTCTTGTCAAAGTCCTATTTAATCAAGTTAATTTCTAAATAATTAAGTAAATTCTATGAATTTCGCGACAAATATGGATGTTGAATTTAAAATTTTATTTTTAAGGTTAAATTTTGTAGTTTTATTGTGGAATTTCGTTCACCTTGATCATCACAAATTGAGTTTTCACAATTTAAGTGAAACTTTTGCTCCCATTCTCCTCTCATAAGCACTTCATATGGCAACCGATCAATACTGAAAAGAATTACAATTAAATGTCTTTCTCATAAAAATTGGCTAAAATTCCGAAAAATTTAAGCATTTTTTTAAAACCGAAAAAAATTATACGAGAATTGAATTCTTTAAATATTTTATTATTCCATTCATTCGGATTGAAATATGAAATGAACTAGCTCTAATTTGTTACTCAACTCGA
>JAQIXD010001704.1:0-13443 GCA_034699985.1 Minunthozetes semirufus | reverse complement strand
TGAGAGAGAGAGAGAGAGAGAGAGAGAGAGAGAATCTTATAATAATATTCGGAATATTCTAAAAATATATTTATAAAACGTATAAATTTTTTTCGGTAAGTGCTGTGATTTAGTGGTAAGAAAGAGAGTGCGCCATAAAAATAGTGCTTAAGTCAGTATAGAGTATGTGCTGTTGGCGTACAGAACGAGTATATGTCGTATATGGACAAGAATTATATGAAGAATGGTGTCGGAAAACAACACAAACTTATGTCTAATCAACAGATTATTGAAATTGATTTTAGAATTTCATTAAAACAATCGATCGATAGTTTGTTGTGAGTCTGGGTTCAGTTCTTCTCTTAGAATCATTTTAAAACCGAAGAATTAGTGAAAAGTGAGACAAAAGTTTATTTTAATCGGAAAATGGTTTAGACTCGAGTAATGAGCAGAAGATAACACCAAAAGGTATGCAATTTGTCTGAAGTTTTGCTAAAAACTGTGTTCCGATTCTGTGTTATATATCGAGGAAATGGATTTAAAATGAATTATTCGTAATAAATGCCGATTTGACACAAAAAACCTAAAGAATGATTCTGTGAAAAGAGTTTCAAAATGAGTAAGGAGTGACTGAAAACCAAGAGATTTGAGTTGCGCCGCGCACTCACCAAGTCTTGAATCAGTTTTCATTAATTTCTTTTTATTTGTTTCATATATTTCTTTCTTTAAATGCATTCTTTAAAAAGTTTGTGATTCCCTTTCAGTGATATTATTTTGTTTGTATGGCTTTAACTGTAGATCCAGTGGTAGTGCCGTTTGGCACAGACTATCAAATTCTGATTCTATTAATGTAGTGGAAGCCAAAAATGAATAAGAATTTTGAGTTTCGGTTATAACTCGGTTTAAATCTCAAACTCAGTCTTCAAGTCATTGAGTCTGTGATATAAACTTCAATTTGAATTTATTGGTTGAGAATCGGATTTGAAACTCAAATTTATTTATAAATTGCTAATCGTTTTTGTCATATGAGACACACTTCCAACACTTTTTTCAAAGTCAAACATTTATTTTTATAATTCATTCAAATTGTGTATTAAAATACTATTAAATTCTTCACCGATTACTCACTATTTTTGATAGTCTTATGTATGGCTCAAGAATTTCATTCACTTCTATGACTCGAATCGCGAATCAAATATTTTTTATTTCATTCGACAGATTCTTCTCCAAAATTGGTCCAAATCTGTTGATTACCAAAGAGAGTGAACCCACACCACAAAACTCTATTTGATGTCTAATTTGGCGCAAAACACTCCTCAACAACATATACCACAACAAACAGGATCTAATCCTGGAGTCATTAGTGGGGGTCGTTTTGATTTTGATGACGGCGGCACTTATTGTGGCGGATGGCACGATGGTAAAGCACATGGACATGGAATATGTACCGGTCCTAAAAGCCAGGGAGAATATTCTGGTTCGTGGCACTATGGCTTTGAAGTTAGTGGTGTTTATAAATGGCCATCCGGTGCAACATATGAGGGTCAGTGGCAAAACGGTAAAAGACATGGCATTGGAGTAGAATATAGAGGCAAATGGGTCTATAAGGGCGAATGGACTCAAGGCTACAAAGGCCGGTATGGTGTCAGAGCTAGTCTCTTATCAACAGCTAGATATGAAGGTACCTGGGCTAATGGCTTGCAAGATGGATATGGCTCTGAAACTTATGCTGATGGCGGCACTTATCAGGGTATTTGTATTAACCAAATGTTATTATATTTCGATTTTAAAATTAATTTCAATTTATAGGTCAATGGTTGCGAGGAATGCGTCACGGATATGGTGTCAGATCATCTGCACCATACGGTCACTGCAATATAACCAAAACCATTGTGACCAGTGCTACAAATGCTTCCCTTCAATCATTGGATACAGAAGGGGAGAGTCATATGGAGAATAAACGCGACACAGTCAGAGGTGGTTTCGTATTAGTGGCGCGGAATAGCTTTAGAGACTCTAAGAGACGTAACTCTTTGGTTGAAAAGTCACCCGGAATTAGGGCCAATATCTTCAAAGGTTTACGTCTTCGCAAACAACGATCTACCGGTGATATCGACACAAAGACCAATAAGTCAAACACACCCTCATTAGTTAGTTCAAGAGAAGCCTCTGAAAGTGGTAGCGCCGCATCATTTAAAGACGCTGATCAAGACGTTGGCTCTAACGCTAGTTTTTTGTCACAAAATGGAGACATAAGTGATCCGACAACTACTGAAACATATATGGGTGAGTGGAAGAACGACAAGAGGTGTGGTTTTGGAGTATGTGAGAGATCTGATGGTCTCCGTTATGAGGGAGAGTGGTATAACAACAAGAAGTATGGATATGGAGTTACCATCTTTCGTGACGGAACCCGCGAAGAGGGAAAATATAAAAACAATCAGTTAGTGACAAACGTTAGGAAAAAACATTTATTTGTCATTCGATCGTCAAAAGTGAGGGAAAGGATAGAGTCGGCGGTCGTAGCCTCACATAGAGCTCAACAAATTGCGTTACAGAAGTCAGACATCGCTATCTCCCGAACAGCCACTGCCAGAGGGAAAGGGGAACAGGCTGACTTCGCCGCCAGTTCTGCGCGAAATGACTCCCAAATGGCGTTCATTACTGCCAAACAATACGGTGGCGCAGATATAAACCAACCCCATTCCTTAGAGGCACCGCTCAGACGCCGACTCTCCGATTTTTCACAAATCCGGCGAAACACTAGGGATGGACCTCACGATAATAGAAATCTTTTACCAAACAAACAGTTTTTAGACCCCAATGAGCCGTTCGGTGGCCGTCGCGGTTCTTTTAGAAGTCAAAACCAGCCCGGAATGACCGCAATGGACAGAATGGAGTCACACCAACAACATCAGCAACAAATACCTAATAGAATGCCACCAAATGTGCAACAATTGTCACAACAGCGCAATCATAACTTACAACAACAGCAGCCGTCTATACAACTGCCACATCAGCACCAGAACTATCAACCAATGGTTAATTACCAACAATCCAACGACCCGTTTGGGCCAGCATTTAGTGATCACTTCGATCAGTACCGAACTTTAGTGTCCAAATATTCAAATATACAGAAACAGCGATCATTAGACCAAACATTTCCGCCGAATAGTTCATCAAATTTTCAAAATCCTATAAACAATAGAATTCCTAATTATAAGTCTTCGACGGAATCTTCAAATATTAGTGTTAATAGAAATTCTATAAACAATCCGACAAATCCTGTTCCCCAACAAACACCTGATTCTGGTGTAAGCCTTGAAGAATGCCTTAACCGACGCACCGGTAATATTCCTAATTATCCAAAAAATATAAGTGAAGACACTTTTGACGAAACGCCAACACAGCCAAAACAGTGGCGAACGGCTTCGTTATACAGACCAACGGTAGCTCAAAACCAAAACCAATCCGCCGGCTCTTCCGGTGGAAAAGGACTGATACGAAAGCCATCACTTCAGCCAAATGTTGTGAAACAAGTGAATAAACCAATTATGAGTCGCGAAGAAGTGTCTGTTCTCTCACATAATCGTCGAGAACAACAACGAATTGAAATTGAAATGAAAGAAAAGTTATCTAAAAATCCATTTTTATATTTAGTTAATCCACAGTTCACTAATTGGTTGAGTAGACAACAGTTGGTTGTGTTAGTACTGGTCCTCAATATATCGTTAGCCATACTTTTCTTTAAACTATTGATTTGAATACTCTTTTAATCAAAGATTAAGTTTTGAAAACAAAGAAAATATTTTTTTGATTGAATTCTTCCCAAAAAGAGCCGATTCTTTGCCAATCAATTGTTTAAAACCTTTTCGGCCAAAAGGGATGTAATTCTCTATTTTCAAGTCATCCCAAGAATTATATAATAAATGATTGAAAATCTATGAATATTCAAGAAATTGGTTAAATATTCTATGAAATTGTTGATGCGTTGATTGCCGTCCACTCCTGATTTATATAATTATATAAAATATATAAATACATATATATATTAATATAAATATACGAAAAGCACAATAAAATATTTAAAGAATTTGCAACGAATTTACTTTTAATATAATATTGTCATTCATTTTGTGGTTTCGTTGTATTGGGGCTTCTCTTCAATACTAGAAATAACTTTTTGGCAAAAATCCCAGATTTACCATATAATGGGAATTATAAGTAAATAAAAATAGTGCAAAATATATATACCGTATACCAAATATACAGCATATGAGGTGATATCTTTCACTCGATCCTTTCATCGCTGATTAAATTAATTTTCAAATTAAATTAATACTAATTTATTGAATGACTCAATGAAGAGATAATTACTTGAGAAACATTAGTTGTCTTTCAAAACAAATAAGTTCTGATTTTACCTTCAGATGAATTCTTTGATTCACGCATTTTAATTACAGTCAAAGTTAATTGAATACTACTTTACGAAAGAGTTTAAGGAAATAAATTTATCACTGGATAGAGACAAGGATAAGGAGCAGCAGGAGCAGCAAGAGCAAATTTTGTTTTAGCTTCTGTCTGTAATTATTGGACCAGACATGGATCACCTTGTTCAATTTCTCTAGCATTGATGATTAATCAGAGCTAATTGGCGTCAACTCAAAAATTGCCGACACTTTCACTGACTGATGAATTTCATTGATTTTGATGTCATGTGACCACTTTTGTTCGGTATTACAATCTTTGTGAATCGCAAAAAAATGTTTCGAATACCAAAACATTGGAATTATTTGCAAAATTGAGTCCCCTTTCATTAAATCAAAGATCTAACTCTAATTTTTTAATTCAATCTACTTAAAAAAAATTGTTATCAATGATAACTTATCATGATAAATTGATAAAGCTTTGAAAATTTTAGTTTGAGTGGGAAATTGTTGAGATTTAGTTTATAATATAACAATTTGATTTTAATCTAAGGATAAGTTAATTACAATTTAACCTAATGTAAAGAGAGAGCCAAACAATTATCATTTAATTCATTAGTCTTTAGAAAGTCAGACACAGAATAACTGTTTTGTCAGTTTTGCTAATTTATTAAAATACATGAATTGAATGACTCAACTAATTAGGGCTCAGCTTTGATTCTTAGAGTATTTGGATCAGAGCAGTCACCAAATTAAATGTTGATTGACTAGGTGAAACTTAACATATTTCTCATTGAAATAATTTGATACTCTTGGCACTCCCTAACAACAAGTTGACAGAATTTCCTCAACTTATAATCATTAGACCAAAAGAGGTGCTTAAAAATGGAAAAAATCTGATATTAAAATTGAAAAAATATTAAAAACGTTTTCCGATTTTTTTCCAAAATCGATTATTATAACTCAGGCTTCGTCACGGGGTTAATATTATGAAAAATTGCTCCGGGTGGAAAATTTTAACATTACGCTATTTGAAAGAAAATGGGAGCTAATTATAAATGGTAAAATGCCCCTGAGATCGAAAACCTTGACCGAAGCTATTAAAAGACCTTGGAATTCCTTTAACTGAACTTTATGGCGAATTGAACTATAGTTTGGACATTTTTTTTACGACGATAACGAAGTTTCGGAGTATATAATCTCCTATTCACTGTGCCATCCCCCCGCGCCAAACCCCCCAGTAATTGCTAATAAAGAAAAGTTGACTGTTTATTTTCAATGGGTCTTTAATAATAACGAATAGGATCAGGGCTGCCGGATAGGGAGGGGGTTACCCTTTACCACCCTCCTAGACGCAAAAAAAACAATAGGGCTAAATCCGAAGAGAAACAGGGGCCCCATAAATTTTGCGAAAACTTTAACATTACGTCTATGGGAGAGAAAATCCAAGATCGCGTACCCTCTGCTAGACCCCCCTTTAGAGCCGAAATCCTCCGGCACCCCTGGAATAGGATATACTTTTGGTATATAAATGAGGGGGTAATGCTTTTCCAATTGAGAAGGAGTTGAGACATTTTTATATTGCAATTAAAATATATTTTTAATGACAGGTTATGTGCATAAAATTCGAGAGAAAATTGATTTAAAAGTAAATCCAATTTATCAATCCATTTATTTTTATCTCTAAATATAATCTGATTAGTTTTCACCAGTTTTTATAGAATTAAAAGCTTATTATTAATTCAATTCAAAGAAATATTCGACATTTGTTTTCCCATAGATTTGTTTATAAAAGTATATGAAAGTATAGTTTTTTAGTTAAATATCATATTAATGATCATTGAAAGCAATTTTTCTTTTTTTTTAATTAATTATTAATCGAAAAGATATTAATCAAAGATTGAGAGAACTTGGATTTCAAACCATTTCTTCTTCTATAATATACACTGTAATCCACTTTATTTAAGTTGAGATAAAATCTTTATCTGATTTTCTCATAAATTCAATAAATAGGACAATGTTTTGAATTACACATTAAGTATTGTCTTTTGGGATTCCGTGTCAAAAAAGACAACATTAAAGCTTGATACATTTTCTTTATTTAAGATAAACTATGTGTTTGCATTGAAATAATCAAGATGAAGAAGATCTATAAATCTATTATTTAAAGATAATTTTCTTATTGACTGATTCTAGAATATTCTTGCATTCTGTTTGTTCTAGATAAAATGACTAATGTTCAAGAATATTAATACTAGAAATAATATGGTGAAATTTTACCATTGTGATTAAAGGGAAATTATCATGATCAAACAATTTATATCATAATAATTAAAATATAAAGAATCCTAAATAGTTGAAGGAATGGTGAAAGGAATGGTGATAAATCTCTTCAAGTAAGTTATTTCCAATCAATTCAAAGAAATTGATGAATCAATCAATTGATTACTGAATGGGAAAATATATTTTAATAAACGAGTGATGACTACAAAATCAATTTCAATTTCATGACTGAATTATTTTGTGTAATTTTTATTCTTAATCCATATTCTGAAAGGAAGTTCAAACACATATCTAGCTAATATTTGGAACGGAATCGTGAACACGATTGGCCTTCAGTGAACTTGAACTAATAAAATTTAAAATGATTTATAAAATAGTTTTGGAAATTGAATGATCAAATATTTCAATTATCTGCTGATTGACTCCTTATCCCATTATTTATTGTTTTCTCACGAAAATTACAAAATAAATTAAATAGTCTTATAATAAATTGTTAATCTCTATTCCCAAAATAAAAATAATATTCACAATTAATAGAGGAAAATAACAATTATTAGGCGACCAATATTCATATGGTGGTGCTAAAATTAATTAACAAGAACTAAAATAAAAGTCAAATGATTGTCAATAACTACCGTTTTAGGTCTCATTTGTAGCTATTTTAAGCTTAACTATCAATTTTTTAAGGCTTCAAATCAATAGAGCAATTATTTTAACAAAAGATGTAATAAATTCATTGATAATTGTATTGTAGAATATTGTAGTCAACAGTTATTTACTCTCAATAAATAAATCACTCAAATGAGAGGATTAATCAATAAATCAATTAAAATACATTAATTTGATGATTAGATTAAACGCATTTAAAATTTCAATTATATTTTAGGAGTAGAATTAAAAATCAAGTACCTTTCAAATGGAAAGTTCCAATTATGGTCTTCATTGATTATAGCCAAGAGTCCATCGATTTTTAGGTCAGTACAACAACCAATTGTTTGATGCGTTCCACTATTCTATCGTTAAATTGAAATTTATTGAAAAACTGCTGATATTTAATGTGAATCATAAAGAAATAAAACTACAAATCCTTTACTCAAACCTATAATAAATATTGAATTTTTTTGCGTTGAATCGAATGCAAATAAATTATTTTGTTTTCATCAAACTATAAGTAAACTTACAAAAAAGTCAATATAGTATTCCGGCTTATGTCAAGTATCTAATCTTGTTCAGTTTGTTTAGTTTTCTGAATTATCAAAATTTAAAGTTATCTTAATTGTTGTGTAAATATTTGTTAAGACAAACGTTAAAACGATTCATATTTTAAATCAGTTTATTCTTTGAGGAACTCCTATTATTTAAGAATTAACTCAAATATGATTTCAATTATGTTAAACAAAATCAAAACTCTGTGAATGTCATCAAAATTTTTAAGTGAAATATAATACTTTGAATTTCATATTTGAGGTTTAGTTAATTTTTGGCTCTAAATTATTTATTTGTTCTTGCTAAAACAATTTGCGGATAGGCCAGTGCACTGCCCACAGCCACTGATTGACGGTCAGGTTTCGGTGCCGTTACTTTTAAATATACTATTATTCATATATTATACAATGATTTCTCAAAATTAAAAATGAATTTTAAAGAATTTGTCAAAACAATGATAATGATTAAATACAATTATGGTCATTTTAATTGAACAGAAGTGACACAATTCCTTATGACTCTCCACTCTATAAGTATGTAATCAGTGATGGCCTGCAATGAAATCATAACTGCCTTTCGTTATTAGATTAGACTCTCTTAGACTATAAGACTATAACTGTTTTATCTTAATATGAGTTCAAATAATAAGGACTAACACTAACCCATTATTTTCTACTATTATTATATAATATATAAATTTTCACCGAATGTGTTGACTCTATCCTAAAAACCATATAAAATATGAACTCAGAAATTAAAGAAAGTCAACCAAAGAATGTGTGTTTACTAAATAATTGTGGTGGTTATAATTTTTATTTTTATTCAACATTACTTGGCTCATTACTTCAAAATCACCTATCTAATATCTGATGTACTTCATAACTGAATTTTTATGTCAAAATATTGTTGAAATATTTGCTCCAATTATTTAAAAAAGAGAATAATAATAATAAATTGGTTGAATACTTTTGAAATGAATAATTCTTATTTGATTTATTTAGTAAATACTTGACAACTTGAAACAATCTTTATAAAAATGTGCTTGTTTATATTGAACAGCAATGTTTGACTCAGAGCTTAAATCAAGTGCTCATTCTTTAAATTTTTTCAAAGGAATTCACTTAAGTTTTGGATGAATTGCAATAAAAATTCCATGAAATCGACTGATTTTTTCTCGAATAGAATCCTTCAAATCTGATTGTAATTTGAATTCAAACAAATAATATAATTGTATTTATATTTTGATAAAAAAAGACAAAAATTTTGTCAGTTTTTCAAAGATTCTGAGAATCAAATCAAAAGAAAATTAATTTTGAAAAATATATTTCAAGTATATTTCAAGTTTGTATTAACCAAACTCTATTTAATTGAACTTGATGTGAAGGATGGGTTTTCTAATTTTAAAAGCGATGGAAAAAACATTGAAATTTGTTTAATCAGAGAAATTATTGGTAAAACAAATATATTTCTAAGAACTCTTCTCATGATTGAAGAGTAATGATTGAAAAGTATTTCTTGAATTTTCCTGAATTTGACAAAAAGATGTTATTTCTTGTTATAAATAATTATATATTGGAAAACATTTTCTCGTAAAATAAGTCCAAACTAATGGTGAGAGTAATGAACTACTTTTTGCTACTGATTTCAGTCGTGTTTCGCATGGATTTGGCAGAAATCACTTGAAATGAAACTTCTTGAGTGACTTCACGCATAAGTCATCATTTATTTTGTGTCACAAATACATAGTTTTAAATCGTTTTTTCTCTCATTTCTCTCATTTAATTAATTATTTGCAAACTTTCACATCAAATATGAATTAGTTTTACGTTGTTTTCGCTCAAAGTTTATCTAATTTTCAGTTCAGGTCTTATTTTGGGATAAGTTTTGGATAAAAATGAAAAGTAATTCTCAGATAAAAAGATAAATAAAAATAATAAAATTCAAGAGAAGAGAAAGTGTTTACAAAGAGGAGAAAACAGCCAAAGAGTATATTAAATGTAGTGAGAGATGAGAGCAAAATAAAAACTTGAAATGTATTTCTGCGTAAAGTGTCCGGCATTGACATACATTTGCATGAATTGAAGATTTCTTTTTCTTGTTATTCTCCTCTGAATTATATATTTTCATCAGATTTTCCTCAACACTCAAAACATAAGTGAATAATGAGATTCACTTTTAATCGTTTCATTTGAGAAAGAATTGATGTCATGAGGAAACCGTATCATACAATTGGTTACACAATAGTTGGCTAAACATGACATGACATGACATTGATTGTATGGACTCACAGGCAATACATCCGATGGCTCGCACTCATCAACAAAACTCATGGGAAAACTTTTACTTTCAATTCGAAGAAATGCCTATTAAATAGTTATTGTTTTTTCATAAATAGTGATAAAAATCATTAAATTTTATTTTTTTTGTGAAAATATTGCTTAATATAATAATAGTATAATTATTAAATATTAATTCTATTCTTGCAAAATAAATTCTCATATCAAATGAGTTAAATAATTGATTTTCACTGTTACAACTTCATACAACTCTTACTCTGATAATCAGAGTCTAATGTTTTACACGACATTCAAAAGTGAATTTTCAAAACTGTTTGAATTCAATGAAAAGTCTATGGATTTCTAGAAATGAATAAATTTCTGAAATGTTTTTTCATACTAATCTTGCAATTTGTTGTAATTCTTTCACTTTTTACGAGAGGTAAGTTTGTCTTTAATTAAATTGTGTTTAACACAATTCACCTCTTGTCTCATCTTTTTTTATTGCAGGAAATCATTCGATAAGAAACAAGAAAATCGTTGTTTTTAGTAATAATACAGTGAATAATAAAATCAATTTATTTGAGAGAAATTCGTTAAAAAGTGATAAAAATAATTTAATTTTTACGAAAAGAGCGTTTACTGGAGGAATGGATATCGACGGACAGGTACTTTATATTTGTCGAGTGCGCGTCAATAATGAGACGATTCCGGGAAAATATTCTCAGAATTTTAATAAATGTGCCATCACACATCAAAATCAAGAAATTAAGTATAAAAGATACCAACTATTGGTGGATCCAAACTCAGGTTCCTATAGATGGTCACCAGTGCGGAGGCCAGTACGACATTTACCACCCAATATAGTAGTGGGTGGATTTGGTGAGAGCGGACAATTTTATTACATAAGTCAGTGTCGAGTTCAATCACAACGAATGAAACGCATTAGTGAGCAAATAGGAAAGGTATACTTCGATCAATCAATGAAACAGTGGATCGCAACCGTTCCTTTCAGTGGACATGAAATTCAGTGTTTCGACTATTCTGTGCTTATTATGGTCTAAATAATTGATTTATTAAATTATTTTTATTATTAAATCTATTGTTATTTCCTTTAATCATAAATTGAGTGCGAATTAAGTGCAAATAGATTTATATTTTTACTTTAATCAGTCAAATGACTGATTTCAAGAAAAAGCAATTTTAGTTGAAAAAAGTATTTATAATGTATTTAATGTGGGATTTATTTTATTTATGTGTATTTCCTTTGAATTAAAGGTATTAAATAAAATATTCAGGAATATTTTGACAATTTTATTCAATAGGAAATGTTTACAATAAATGATAAAATTTTTTAAAAATAATTGTCAAAAATTATTCCTCAGATGTGAAAGGTTTATGTCTTAACAACATTTTAATCTCTCTTTTTTCCTTAAAGATTCAAATATTTTAAAACATATTTTTACTCAATTTATTTAGGATTGAAATTTATTTATTTTATATTAAAGATTTTCTTTAATAACGCGAAATCTTGAATTTAATTGTAATATTATATGGAATGTGTGAGGAATCCTACGAATCCCAATGTATTTTTGATTATTAAAAGTAATTAAGCTGTATCACCCTGAGTTTATTCTAATTATAAAGACAATTCAATTCAGGGATAATTATTCTGTTTGTTAATGCTTTTGTGATGTATATCATATACAGTATAAGTAATAAATTATTTATAAAATAATATTACTAATAATGTATCTATATTTATATTGTAATTGAATAGTAATGAACTTCAAAAACGTATTAATAGTTAATTCAATTCAATGTTGATTCTAATGGATAAGTCACTGGTTATGCGTTGATTTGAAGCCAAAGTGACTACCATTTGGTCTTCAAATGCTTAAAAGTGTTTGCATTTTAAGAATTCATTTACTCCTCTGAATATAAATAACTAATTTTGAGATTAAATTATTAAAAGAAAACACGATTTCAATGTTATTTCAATATTTAATTTTCATTCTTTAAAATATTCTTTGAGTTCTTCTTTGAGTTCATAGTTCAGGCATTTGTTTCTTTTGAAAGCTATTCATAAATGAGAGGATTATTCTTTGCTCTTAAAACATCTTTCGTTAGATTTCACTTAAGATTTCAAATAATGACATTTTTAAAAATACTGTAAATTAAAGAAAATATTTACAACTATTTTTACAAAGTATTAATAACTGAGAAAGTGGCAAAAATATTAAAATAATAATTAGTTTTTCTTTTATTTGTTTCAATAAAACATTTGTTGATAGAATTGAAGGAAAATGGACTTTGAGTATGACTTTTGGAACAAATTATGTTTAGAATAATTATAAATTGTGGGTCAATGGGCTCTACCACTACTCAATTACATTCCTGGATCTTTTTTGTAAGAGAATTTCAGAGATAATATAGAATAACCTTGCTGAAATAATTATTCTACGTATATTGAGTAACTATACCTTGTGATCAAACTTCAACCATAATAATATGTATTATAGATTATAGATATAACTTTTTCTTATTAAGAATTCTTTATTAAAAATTAAAAATAAATTCAATGAGAATCTCAATTAGATCACAATTCACCCGAAGCTATAAAATATCTGACAACTATCATATGATCACTTGATTATTATTATTATTATTATTTTAAGAATTTGAGGATCTCTATTTTATACACTCCAAAATATTGTGAGGGTGTATTTGTATACTCTTACAAACAATTTAAATAAAATTAGACTTTTCTTCTTAAAAAGTTTATATTTTCAAACTATTTTTCTAAGTATTATCTAAAGAGAAGCCTTTTGGCAATAAAAAGCGATATAATGGTATTATAATAATGAGTAGAATATAAATAAATTATAAAATCAATATTTTGATGACAAAATTCTTAGAATTCAAAATCTCTGAAGAATTTATGCAAATTCTATATTTTTTTTGGTTCAATTATAAGCATTTGTTTGCATTTTAAAGAAGAAAAATAAAATTTTACATAACTTTAATGGAAAGGAAGCAACAAATTGCTCGAATATTTGAATATTTTTGGAGTTAAAGCAAATATTTGAAATTATATCGATTGCCGAACGAATTGCCGAATATATAAAGTTTATAAACAATTGTTTTTGTTGTCTAAAAAATTCTTAACAAATGAATCAGAGGTTCATTCAATTTATATACAATCTATCCTCTATATAAGGGAAACCATGGTGCGACAAATTTTGTTCCCTTATATCGAATTTTCCTTATAT
>JAQIXD010001703.1:0-13445 GCA_034699985.1 Minunthozetes semirufus | reverse complement strand
CTCTCTCTCTCTCTCTCTCTCTCTCACACACACACACACACACACACACTACATGAGAAAGAGAGGGCTATAATATTATTAGTTCGAGGTTTTGAGGTCTGAACGCAAATAATGAATAAATAAAATAAAACTCAAATGAAATGTCGGAACAGTTAAGAGTTGGAGACATGGATTGCATTTCATTTAAGACAAAAGAAAGCTTTGAAAATAGAGAACTAGTCTTACATTTCTTACATAATCTTTCATTCAATAACTGAAACAGAATTTAATTTTAAACTTTATTTTAATTATTAAAGAATTTGTGAGTAAATCGTTTGCAAAAGTTCTCCTTTTAATGAAAAGCAAGAGTTCAGACCTCAATAGAAAAAAATGACATTATTTAAAATATTATGATAACTTACTCTTGAAGACATCTGGTATGAGTTTATAGACAATATCCTGCAATATTTTATCAGATCTAAAGGAAAATGATTTTAAAGTGAAGGGATCTGCCGATGATTTTAATAGTCATACCTTATGCTTAGCAGAGGTTTTGTTCCGTGAACTTGTGTTTCACAAATGGGACAGCATTTGTTTGTTTCAAGATATTTAACAATACATGATTTGCAAACTATTCAATGAAAGGGATCCCATAATATCGATCGAAAAGAAAAATCAGATTAAATTTGTATAAATGGAGGACTAATGCAATGATTACGAAAAGCAAAGCTCTTACATGAATGGAGGCATTCGCTAATAGTGGTGGCGTCGATAAAATATCCGCTGCACAGAATACATGTGAGCTCCGCATTCACATCTGATAGTCTGGGCCTCTTTTGCACTGTTTGTGACGAACCAATATCTGCTCCTACCTGTGCTGAGATTTTTGATGCAATGCTCGTCGATGTATTACAAGACTGGCTGAGAGTCGCACTCCTTTTCTCACTTTTCTTTTGAGACATTTTTAACTTCAATTCCAAATGTTTTTAAAACACTTTCTGTTGAATCAAATATAAGAATAAATGCTTTGATTTTTCGCTTCAATTAAAACAAATGAAAGTTTACTTAGAGGTTAATATTCTGCACTATTTTTGTTCACAAAATGCTGTCTCAGTTTAATTAGCTTTGAATTAAACAATTTAAGGCATTTTTTGCATAATTCTAAGCATTTGATAAAATACTAGAGATATTCCTTATTGTGATTTAGTTGAGTACACGAGAACTCATTGCTATAATGTTTGGCATTTATATGGGTTTTATGGCACTAATGATAAATAATATAAAAATGTGGCGCAAATGTTGTGTCGGCAATGAATGGTACAAAATTGGTGCAATGGATGTACAGCTGTTAATAATGTTAATACATTTTAAGTGTGAAAATACAACATCAAGTAAGTGCTATACCATTGCAATACCAGTGCCGGCTCTAACTTTTAGCTTAGACAATATCAAAGTTAATTTAGAATAGAGAGATTACCACCACTACAACCATCAATACTTTGATGATAATTTTCATAGTTTGAGGAAACATCAAACATATAAATCAGACATTTTATTACATACACTCATACCCTGAATAGAATTTTGGATTATAGAAAATTGAAGACAATTTATATATAATTTACTTTATTTAGAGCTTAAACTCTAGAAATGATCTTCTGTCCACTCCTAGCCCTAAAGCCATGCAATATCTCTTAAGATTTGTTAAAGATTAGTCAATAAATTGATTGAGCTTGTGATTGAGCTAGTGATGGAGCTTGGCGATGTCTGATTTAGAGGAAAAGGCATCCTTTCTCCACTCAACACGTTTTCACGTAATTTAGCGCAAAAAGAAGTGAAACAACAGAACAGCAAAACTCGAGCTCTAATATAATACATTGAAAGAGTGGTCTTCTGTAAGCTGTGCTACTGTTGTGAACTCTACGCTGTATTAGACTTGAGAAGAGCGAAACCAAGTCTACCAAATACTAATAGAATTGAATGAACTGCGTTTCCATGGAAACAATATTGAGTTATGCTGTAATTGTGCTCAGCATCAGCGCATTCACTCCAATAGCTCTTACATTTGCACTAACATTACATCAGACGTAGAGCTAACTCATAGAGAACGGGAATAAGAAGACAGGCATCAGATACAGAGAACTGATGTTCGGAAGAGCAGTTCCACCACTAATGGAATGCTTTATATCACATCCAAAGCGTAAATTCAAAGCACAAAATCTCTGTTTTACTATACATGGGTTACGATTATCAAAGCTTCACATTTCCATCATTTTATGTCTATTTTTTACCACAAAAACCTTTCTCTCGATATTCGACGAAATTTTTTTAATAAAACAAATTGATGATACTATGAGGTCTTGGAATGACCAAAGTTATGTAATGATTACCGGAAAAGACTAAATAATATTTTTAGAAATTTCAATTTTAAATCTAAATTGAAATAGAGATTGAAAATTGCTGGATAAACACCTTTTAAAAAGTCGGTCAATTTAGAAGAAAAGATGAAAATTGTTTTGAAAATTATCGTTGTTTTCAAATAAAAAAATATTTGTATTTATTCCTGAAAAGTGGGTTATGTCGTGACTCCAATTCAAAGCCCAATCGACTTATCGTTTTTCCGATTTCACTGGTAGTTAGCATTACTTCTCGTCTCTATCTTTTACACTCAATTCATATTCACTTTAAGAAGTTTTCTCAATATTATTGGCAGTTGTTTTCAGTACTTCCTTCTTCTCTCATTGAGAAGAGAGAGAGAGAATTGGAAATACGAGTCAATGCCTTAAGCATTAGACACAGTATTTTCATTATAAAGAGATGCCATAAAAATCACGCTTTGCTTTGAGTGCAAATCAAATTCATTTAACAATAATTCACTTCTTGTTTAATATTTTCACTTTTTAACAAATATAAATCGTATTCATGTATTGCTTGCTTAACTACACTTAACTATATCTAGGAAAAGCTCGTTTTTATTGCAGCATAATATCAAATAAGAGCTCAATATATGGCAATAATTGATAAAAAAAATATATTTAGTTTAAAGCATTTAATGGTAGACCCGAAGACTTGAAATATGGGGATCACTTTGATTTGGAATTTCAAAAATAAAGATAAACTTCTAATCGAAAAAGTGATCATAATTTTAGACCATTTATTTAGCTATCATTTGAATAGAAAGTGCATTAAGGGAAAGACATGCGCACTGTTAGAAACTGGAAAGCCCTCAGGTTTCTATGTTAGGCAAAGCGTTAGGAAAGTCTGAGCGTTTGGTTTGTGTTAGTATTGTGTTGTGGACCTCCTGGGATGTAATACCATCTCAGAAATGATACCACCAAAGTTGACTTTAGCTTAGCTGCCAATGCTTTTCCACTCTATCACTGTTTGGCCCCACTTTGGCAACGCTTCCGCTAAATATTTTTATTTTATTTTATTTACTCAAACACTCAAAAACTTGAAGTTTTATTTATATATATTTTTTAATTGAGTAAAAAAATTGGAAAAAAATAAGTCGAAAGAGAGTGAAAAAGAGTGGCACTCAATAGAGAACCAAACACTATAATTATGGCTTTGGTTGACCACAGATGTATGCAAATGACAGATACAAATATAGGCATTCATTTGCCAATTGAGTGCTTTTCAAAGTTATTTGTGCCGATAGTCGGACGCAATTGGAGACGACGTTCACCAGAAGTTAGGGGAGAGAAACAAAACCTTTTGCTTCTATTCTAACTGCAAGTCTCTGATCCAAATGTGAAGAGCGAGACATAGACAGCACAGACACCTGCCTTTATTCTCACTCGTGGCTAAATATGTGTTCGGTGCCCACAGGGCTATAGTTTTGTGTATTTTATTTTAGATAATAACCGATAGAATAACACGAGTCTGAAGAGAGACAAACACGTGATTCGATTGAATTAATGGCATTAATGCTATTCATAGTAAGCATTGAAACAAATTTTGGTGATTTTGTGCAGACATGGCATACATCCAAAAATCATTTTTAAATAACTGATAATAAACTGCTTTTGAGAACAAACTTCTCTTTTTAGCAAAAGATAATTAGTTGAGCGCAAGTAATATGGCTCTCACTTCAGACAATCCGATTCGCGATCTCTATCTCTTTGGTTAATAATTTGAAAAATTCCTCAATATTTTTGTGGTCAAAGCAATCAATGAATATAATCACTTGACATCCCTTTAGCTTAGGGTTGAGTTTAAACTTCACTCTACTTTACTTTACTTTGAGATTTCGCTGAGAAAAACAAGAGTTCGGGCACTGTTACTGTTGTGCCTTTACTGTAGCACCCTTTATGCCTCCTGTCGCTCTCCCTAACTGCTTATCTGAAACTCCCATTTCTAAGAAATTGGTGTCGACTTATACCTTATTGGAAACGATAAACAAGACAAAGGAGCAAACCATAGCTCAACTTTTGCAGCCATTTCTCCATTACAACTAAATTTTAAATTTAAATTAAGTTTTATGCGATCGCACACACATAGCACACACACTTCATTAGTAGTAACGAAAAGAGAGTTGACTGGAAAACCATATTCTGTGACGACATGACTGAACACAACTAACGAAAAGCACAAAATTGCTTATAATGACAGTTACATCACATACTAGTGCTTCCACTTCTCTACACTTCTCTGGATTTGAGTGCAAAATGCATAACACAATCGCGAGTCTCAAAGAATAATCGATTTTTCCTTTTTTACCAAACATTCGGAGACTCTATTAGTGAGTCCACACTATTAGTGAGTCCACAACATTCACAACTATTGGACAAACGATTCCCTTATTTCGCATAAAAACAACTTTTTGTTATTTAGAACTGAATTTCAATGAATATTATTCTGATGTCATTTCAAACAAATTTTAATACCTTTTAAATGAAAGAAATGAAAAATATTTAAAATATTAATCAATAGAAACGATGACATAATCTACGGACAAATGGTTTGAATTGCAAATATTGGCTACAATTTGAACACAATATGTGTGACTATTATAGAGGATATGATTATTCAAATAACAGTATATATTGTATAACAAACAACAATAAAAGCGGTCGACAAACAAATGTGAGTTTCGCTATAAAACCACATATTTTTCATTAGATTGAGAGCTAACCCACAAAATTAGACCAACGAAGAGAATAAAGCCATACGTTTTGGGGATATACCTAACAATTTGGAACTGGCTTTCGACTAATTAAACGCATCCGTTCAGAGGGAGTACTGTTTCAGATGATAGACCAGAAGAATATTTTTGAATACGAAGTTCAGTCAACTCTAAAGTCAGACGAAACGCCAATATTTGGTGAAATTAATAAATAAATTCAACTGAATTGCGATTAATATTATTAGTTATAAAACATATATAAGAAATTCTTTATAAATGTTTTAGAAATTCATAAATATTTATGAAAATAGTTGAGACGTATTGCTATCAGTTTCAAAACCATTGATTAAAATAATTAGATTTCAATAGATTTGACTTAAAATGGAATTAACATAAGTCTGGGTTTGAAATTAGATATAATTCATAAATAGATGACAATAAATATATTAAATAATTGATAACTGGATCGCATGGTAACTAAAAACAGTGTTTATTCTCGCATATAATATAATCAAATCCACAATCAATCCGTGAATGAGTGCGCATAAAGAAAGAGAGAGACCGGCACTGAAAGCACAGGCAGTAGCGGTGAACGCACGCATTCAATGCCGTTCGTCTCTTTGGCTGACTCTCGCTTCTTCTCATAGGACTGTCCGCAAACTATTAGTTTTTTTGTCACAATTTGGTCATTCTGTCACTCATTTACTCTAATATACCATTAATTATGACTAAAAAGATAGGCATAAGTCTATGTAATCGATATCTCAAAGGAGTCGAACAAAAAATAAAGAAATTGTGTTATAATCAGTTTTGGCGCTACCATAGCACTGCCAGAGCACTACCATAGCACTACTCCTCAATACTCAAAGCTTACAAACCATTAAACCATTGGACGAATCACTTAAATATTGATGTTTTCTATCGAATAAACATATGTTCGACTATTATATCGAAATTCATTAAACTATTTATTAAATATTATCATCATTAATTCAAAAATAAAAGCACCAAAATAACATCATATCATTTTACTTTACTCAACTCAAAATAATCTTCAATTATTTCTAGTCATTTATATGATGGTTGATAAACAAGTAATGTGTTTGAACATTTGAACACTTGAACATTTGAACATGCACATTTTGCACATTATCCTAAGTTAGAGCTAAAAAAATTAGAGATATTATGGAATTTTGTGCACTAAATGAAACAAAATCCGTTCGGATATGAATTGTGGAAAAAGAAATCGATCAAAATGTTGTGGTGTTGTGCTCTGATCATTGTGCTGATCATATGAGCAAATGCCAGGCAATGCCAATAATTTGATGAAAGCTGTGTTGCATTTCATTCACAATTGAAAATAATTTTCATTTAAGGAAAGCATTTATTTATTATATTATGGTATGTCTTAAAGCACAAGAAACAAGTGCTTAAACCCTCAAAATTATTGAGATATAAGGGATTAATTGTGGGCTGAAGTATGTCTAACCGTATGTCTATCGAGTATTTATGGCATTTAATAGTAATTTATATAAAAGTAATGAATGTTTGATTGTATTAAAGATTTAGAGCGAAAGCACTTCTTTGAGAGGTTATGAGGGAAACGAAAACATATTTTTTTGTGAAAGACATTCATAGTATTCATTGCTTTCATTTATGCATTCATTTGGCACTGGAGTGTGGACTGCAATCAGATCGCATTGATATAGCATTGCAGAGCACAGCATAGTATGGTTAAGCACTGGTATGGCAGTGGAGGCAAACGCATTCGCATTGGTTTCGCCCATTGCAGCCATTTTATGGCAGATCTGCCGTAGCTTTGCTGTCGAGCCCTGAGAGAGGGTCTCCAAAAAGTGGTCATATCTGACCACAGGTTTGGTTCACAATCAAAATAACTATACTATCATTTTGATGAGATATCAAACTAAATATACATACCTTATGAGTGTCCAAATCAATATATTTGTACCCGAAAATCGTGGACAAAAATATGGTAAATCGAGGTCTCGTCTTTCGTAATCACATAGTGTAGTACTGGTAAGACTACAGCACTGTTGGCACTGCCGTCGCTTTACTCGCAATAGTGTTTCAGTCTTTGCTTTAGAGTAGAGTCTGAGTGACGGTCTGTTCAAACGTTGAACTGCAGCTGTTGTGCCAAAACTGTGAGGCTCTCAACAGAACTGACGGCAGAGAACAACTTGAAGAGCAGTACAACTGCAGAGCCGACTCTCCTCCCCATTCAGTGCTGACAAATCAAATGCTCGTTTTGTTGGCAAATAACTGTTTGTTAGACTCAACTCCAAAACTACACCAAAACAGACATTACTTCTCTCTCTCTCACGTTTCTCACTGAACGAACTGAAAATTATTTTTTTTGTTACCCACAGCACAGGCATTACAGCTCCTGCTCCGGCTCTCAAAGAATTGAACAGAAGAATGATCTAAAGTCATGTTATTAAATATATAATTTGGTCTCATATCAAAACAATCTGATGAATGAGTTAACAAATATCTTCTTTTGATCATTTTTTTCATCAGAATATGAGTTCAGTCATTTCAGTTATATCTCTTCGTAGTTTTCGCTTCGAATTAAAAGATTTGAACACATCTTTCCACTAATTTCAGTCATTTTGTGCTCAATTATATTCGGATTTCAATTATTTTCAAATAATTAATAAAAGAAAGTCTTCTATCAAATGAAAGGCCAATAAAATTATTTACATTTTATTTGAAAGAATCAAAAACTTATAAAAATATTTCCAATATATTCATTGTAAATGAAATTTGATGTTCTTTTGAAACTAATTTCTATAATTGTCATAAAATTTGGTCGCTTTATGTAACTTTGATTACAAAATTTGGGCCTTCTTTTCATATTTGTCTAAATTTAGTGAACGAAAAACTAGGAAACCATCAATAAGTGGTCGCAAATAGTTGTGTTAAATAGGAAATCAAAACTGTTTGAACATACATTCTATTTCGAGATAAAATACGATGAGCTTAAGTTTATGTATGAACACACTCTAAAAACGATGGTAGATCACTATTGAAAGGGTCTTTTTCACTTTGCCCAGAGGATCATATCAGAGTCTGTCATGTATACCCATCTTTCCGAAACCTAAGCCATTCCGTTTGTATCTCTATGGACTACGAGAGAGTAGTAGTAGACTCGTAGAGGTTTGTCGTTATATTTAGAGATATTTAGAGTTTCTATTTAGCCATCTATTGAAACTTTTCAAATATATGAATGTATATGAATGTCAACATTATTTCAAACTTTTTTTCACTTTAATTAACAAAAAGTGCTTTTTTTCCAAAATAATTAAATGAAATAAGTTTTTGAATTTTTAAAGTTTTCCATATTTTGAGGATATTCTTCAAAAAGAAGGCTTCCCTAGAATCGAGATTAAACAGAAAATGTGGTAGTATCAATGCATCTATTTGTGTCTATACTGCAATGTAGACTTTATTTTTAATTTAATTAGTAAATGCTGGGCATTTATGGTTTTAATGATGCTCATTTTAAGCATTACCATAACTTTTTAGCCTTTAATAAAATCGCAGAACAGATTCAGAGCTCAAAATCAGTGCCGAGCTTTTCGGTTCTATGATAGTTCCCCGATAAACGGGAGGGTGGGGGCAAATTTGAACAAAAATCTAAATCCAAGGAGAAGGCATAGCAGGGGTGTATTGGCAGAAAAATTGCCGATTTTCTTAATAATTAGCTTTAATCACATTAATTAATACAAAATTAAGGCTAAATTTTGCTAATATTAACCATTTTAATCAAGTAAATGACTTTTCTAGCAGGAGATAAAGGGTAACCTTCTCCCTCGGCCATGCTATGAAATGCTTACTCTGAACTTAGATTTATCAATGATCATGGTGAATAATGTTTTATGTGTGCACTTTTGTGGTAAAATGCTGTATAAGATACTAAAAGGATGACAACGAGTATGCAATTAATGTGTTTTATTTTTAGTCATTATTACCGGACTATCATTTCTATAATTAATGCTATGAATTGTTTTTTAAAAAATAAGTTTTGATGAAACTTTGAAAACTATTTTTCAAAACCTGAATAGAAATTAGTTTTTATATCAAGTTATAGGTTGTGTCCGAATAAGTGCTTTACTCGTATAACTAGTTTTTCAACATTTGAATCAATTATAAGACAATGTTATTCATATTTTTAGAACATATTCCGCATTTCATAACAACGAGTGCTCTTTATTCGCATTGTATTATCGCTTTTACAGAATGCCTTCAGTTATTTCTTGTGGCTGTCCTTTCACTCAAATGCGCACAACTTTTTCGACAGATTTCTATCAGATTTATAAAAAGATTAGATCCAAAAGTGTTGGTTAAGAATGGTTTAGTCGTTAGTCTTAATTCAGAGAAGTTTTAATCTTTGAATCAATCGATAAAAGCTTTAAGATTTTGCTTTCATTGCATTCAGCGAAGCATTGCTTAACTCAAGGCTTAGATATTTGTATGGATTGTCGCTAATCCATACATTTAGTTCTCATTATCGCAATTCAATATCCAATTTAATTTTACTCGATTTTCGTTTGATCATTACCACATCACCATCTGATCATGATAAAAAAAAGATCAAAACTAAACATATTTTAGAAAATGAAAAAAAAAGATTATTTCTAACATTAATTGCTTTTATTTAAGCAAAAGATTTGACTTTAATTT
Source organism: Minunthozetes semirufus (assembly GCA_034699985.1). Taxonomy (NCBI): domain Eukaryota; kingdom Metazoa; phylum Arthropoda; class Arachnida; order Sarcoptiformes; family Punctoribatidae; genus Minunthozetes; species Minunthozetes semirufus. Next base: position 3,634 of record JAQIXD010001703.1, on the reverse strand, counting down.
GATTGAAAATATGTTTTGAGTACACATTAAATAATTGAGAAAATAATTTTAGAAAATTTGCTTGATAAAATTCATTTAGATTGAATGTTTGCAAATATAAATGAGAATATGGTGAGAATAACACTGTTAACATGTTCATTTTTTCAATCACTGGGTTTCCTATTAAAAGTAGAAAAAAGCATTTTAGGCATCTTTTTATATATTTAAAGTATTATCATGATTAAATACATATTCAGTTGATTAGATAGTTGAAAGTAGCAGCAATTGACCATTAGTAGCATGTAAGTTTGAAATAGCTAATAATTTGAGTGAACAAGATAATTAGAATTAAGAGCCAATCAAGAGAGAGACGACTGCTGTCGTCATGACTACAACTAATCAATAAAAACGCATTTCCTTTCGATTGTATCGATCGCTATTTCGATACCAATTGTCAATTCAATCGCTTTGACTGAACTGACTTTACTCCACTAAAATCTAGTTAGAATTACGTAACGTTAATATTTAATTAAATCTATAAATATTGATTATGCACAATTTTTATTTGTCAAACGTTAATTTCAGTGATTTTTTTCCTTAAATATTTGTATAATTTATAATTGATTTTAAAAACATTTATTAAATTCAATTTATTTCAATCTTAACAAAGTTTTAGTCTTAAAACTAATTGAAAATTATGTTTAAAATTTATTTATTCATTTTATTTTGAAAAATACTTATATTACCCAGTAATTAAGCTCAATTTAAGCAATTTTGTCAAGTTCAAAAATTGATTGGTGATGGCATCAAACTTTGTATCTTTTAAGCAACGATAGTATTGACTGAGATATCGTTAGACTGGTTTCGATACTATCGATCTTAAAAATAAACAAAACCTATAAATGTTTTGCAGAAAAGGCATGAGTTTTGTTTACAAACATTTAGTCATTTAATTGATGTTTAAATCAATTTCTGAGTCAATAATTATATTTAAAAGTTTAAACTTTAACTTTATTTGATTTATTAATATTAAGAGACAACAAAAATGAAGATTTTGTCCAAAATAAGATGTTTTGATAATATATTAAAAATAAATCATTTATTGAAATTCAGAAAATGTTTTCTATCAATGAATCAAACGATTGTCGAAACTAAACCCAAACGAGAATTGAGTTCAAAATACATAAGGAATTCATTTATTGATTACTTTGTTTCAAAACAAAACCACACTTTTATTAAATCGAGTCCTGTTTTACCTGAAAATGATGAGACACTTCTGTTCGTGAGCGCCGGTATGAATCAATTCAAAGATATTTTCCAGAATAAATTGTCATCAAATGATTCGAGGAATGGATTTATTCGTTGCGTTAATTCACAAAAATGCATTCGAGTCGGTGGCAAACACTGCGACCTCAGCTCTGTTGGCACTGATAATAGACACCACACCTTCTTCGAAATGTTAGGCAACTGGTCTTTCGGTGATTATTATAAAGTAATCTATTAATAGGATTTTCATTTCATTCTCAATGATTTGATTGATTATTAGGAAGAGTCGTGTCATATGGCGTGGGATCTGTTGACAAAAGTGTTTAGATTAGATGAAAACCGATTGATTGTCACATATTTTGGTGGAGATAAACAGTCGGGTTTGGGTCCAGACTTTGAAACAAAAGAAATTTGGCTTAAAATGGGGTAAAAATTATTATTTTATTTGAGTTTTGTTTTGATTTAATTTATTATTCAATAGTTTACCCGAATATCGAGTCATACCTTTGGGAGCAAACGATAACTTTTGGGAAATGGGAGAAACCGGTCCCTGCGGTATATGCACTGAAATACATTATCTGTTGGAACCGACCTCTTCTACGGATTCCAATATTTTATTGAATAAAAGTCTTGAGATTTGGAACATTGTTTTCATGGAATTCGATCGGTCCGTCGTTTTACATATTATTTGTCATTAATTTTGGTATTTCTTCAAAAACAGGAAAATAAACGGAAAGTTAGATAATTTGCACAAACATTTTGTCGATACAGGAATGGGTTTGGAAAGGATTGCATCCGTTGTTCAAAATGTTAAATCCAATTATGAAACCGATCTTTTCGTTCCGTATTTCAAAGTCATTGAAAGAGTCCGTTATTTTTCAAATGTGTTTTTAATTCAATGTTTTTTAATCAAAATATTTGACATTCAATTAATAGATGAGTAACTGTCGGTCCTATTCTTCTAGTGATGACACTCTCGACATATCGTATCGAATACTCGCAGATCACTCCCGAATGTTCACAATAGCCATAAGTGACGGTCTTTTGCCCAGTTATAGGGGAACCGGTTTTATACTGAGAAAAATCATTAGAAAGTCTATAGGAATCGCTGCAAATGATTTCGGTGTCTCTAATCCTAAGTCATTGTTTTCGGAAATGATCGAAATAACCAGAGAACTGTTGGCCGAAGCCTTTCCTGAATTGAATACTAACTCAAAGCGAGTCAATGAAGTAATTGAAGACGAAATACTAAAATATGAATCCGTTGTCACCGGAAACAGACGTCTATTGAAGGCATTTAAACGAATAGATTTGAAATATTCTATTCATTTAAACGAAGAAATTCACAAAAAATTAGAAGAAATCAAAAATCAAATCAAATATAAACTAAAAGACAATTCAATAGACAAAGAGTTTATAGAAACGAATAAAAACTATTTATTTAGTGTTAAAGACATCGCAAGTGATTATACCATTAATTTGAGACATAACTTGAGCTCTGATTTAATTGAAAGCGTCGATCATCTGATTGATAGACTCGAAGACATCGAAAAAGAAATAGAGATTTCATTCAAAAAAGAATTTCAATCTTTTGTTTCAAATAATTCACAATTTTTTGTTTACGAAATCACGAGAAGAGGTGACACTAAAATTGCATTTAAGACAGGATTAGACCTCTTAGGACACAAACCAACCGCTTTGTTCCACATCTCAACAAATGGAAAACATTTCTATATTCAGACAACTGTTCCAAATGAGTACCAGAAGTTTATGTCAGCAAATGAATGGTTGTCTCAAATTTCTAGAAAATTAGATTCATTTGAATTAATATCTAAGAAAAGGACTCATAAAATGTCTTCATTGAAGTCAAACTCAATGATTCAATTGAAAGATGCCATCAGTTGTGCAGAAAATATCGCAAAAATTAAATTCAATACAAAATCTATTGAATGAAATAAACAGATATTTTGTTTAAAAGTTAACCCATTTTTCAAGATTTGAAAAATTTAGTCATTTTTTAAATACTGTTTTAAAAACTAATGATTTATATGTTTGTCCTCTAAATTATCTGTTTCTAAAACTTCCTTCAAATGTATATTAAATAAATTGATTCAAAATATTCATAACTTTTGGAAGGGTCCGGAGCTCTTTGGGGGTCTTCTTCTAAACGAGGATCTGCTGCTCCGCCGCCTTCTATTACATTCTCTGCTTGTGCTACGGCTTCGGGAACCGGTTCAGCGTCAAACCACACACCGTTCCACAAATAGCCGATCACTTCAGCCATCTTTATGTCAGTCACAAACTCTAAGTACCCAAAAAGGTGACCAATGGTGGCCTTAAGCCTCATTTGAAGCCACGATTCCCGACATCGAGTTCCGCTGACCGTAAA
>JAQIXD010001702.1:0-13446 GCA_034699985.1 Minunthozetes semirufus | reverse complement strand
CTCTCTCTCTCTCTCTCTCTCTCTCTCTCTCTCCCGTCTATTAAAATCATCAGAAATATTATGATAATTACGATAATAAAAGTGGAAATAATGTGTTGCAGACTATTATGTCTTATGGTATGCAATAAAAAATATTCTGAAGAGCTTTGAATTGCAACTAATTTTCCGAAAATAATCTCTTCTATTGATAGACAAAAAATGATTACAAACGAAACACTGAGTGCTATAAATGTATTATCACTTAATATACACATAAACTATGGTTTGTCTGAGGGAGAGAGAGAAGTAAAAGTTATATATATTTAATAGCAATCTATATCTATATCTGTATAGATGTATATATATGGTGTGTCCACAAAACACAGGCAATAATCATATCTATTTCATAGGCGTTCATAAGAATAGAGTCGATGGCATACAAACAATAATTTCTATTTTCACTTTTTTAGGCCTCAAATACAATACAAACTTAAAGTAAATTAATATTTACACAAGAATTTGCAGGATAATCGCCTACACAATACTGACATAGAGATAGAGTGAACCAGAAAAGTTTATTCAGGAATTATAAACAGTTTACTTCTAACTGCTTAGTTGTGGCGATGTTGTGCTATCTCCTGCACCAAAAATTTTGATAGATCAGTCCTTTATCATCAGACAAACATGTGATCATTGATCACTTCCAGCGCATCGCTCGCGGATTCGCTTCAATTGGTTATCAGAATCGTTTGATTCACACAAAAAGAGATTTGAGACCAAAAGAAGAAGAAAAACATCAAAAAAATAAAATCCATACAAAAATAAATACATTCGCTGATAATAATACCCTTTTAGATTCAAATGCATGTGATTTTCAATTGGTTATACCCAATATGGTGATAATATCCCACTGTGATTATTGCCTCCAATCCAGTCAATAGTCTAGATTTCACACCGAATCGGACAAACCTAATAAAAACATCAAATAAATTACTTTTGAAATATCGGAAAATAAACTCCTTTTCGGAGAAGTTTTCTTATTTTGCTTTTTTTTAGTCTTAAAATAGTTTTCAAATAGTTTTGAATCCAATGTTTGAACTCTTAATTCGTGAGACACTTATATTTGAATCGAGCAAATTCTTTGAGCAGAAGAAAAAACAATTTTATTTATTCGATATGTGTTTTAAAACACATATTTTCGTATATAAACTAATCTTTTGAAAAGTGAATAAAAATCAAAATCCAAAGACATTTATTTATTTTAGCGAAGAAAATATTCTCACAAAATATCATTCCGAAGGAATTCCTCCGAATTCTCAACAAATAAATAATATTAAAGTAGTTTTCAATTGAAATGAGAAGAGCCTCAAGAATTTCTCGCTGTTTCCAAGAGCTCACGTAAAACCTTTAGACTTGAAATTAGTTATCATATTATCTGTGAGTTAAAGCATTTAATAAATTTGTTTCTTTTGAGTAATGAATGCAAACTTAGAGCTAAAGTTTGTTATAGACATCAAAACAAGAAAAATATTGACAAAAACAACAACAAAACTGCTCTTCGCAACAGAGAAGGCAACCAATAATTCCATTGACAGGCCGTCCAACAACGCCGTCAAGGCTTTTGGCATTTGATTTACAGAAGAAATGAGATAATCATCTTGTCTTAGAAAAACTTATTTTTCTCTTTGGCCTTTAATTTGCATAAATACCCTGATTCTTTGAATATTGATTCATCCAATCTATTCATTGATTGGGAATTCCTATCGCCAATACCAATACAAATGGATAGACAACTGAGTCAATCAGTTTTTTAAGTGAAATCGTGGAAAACTCAATGATTTCTCGCATATTTTGAAGACTAAAAAGACTAAAAATATTCATTCGTTAACTCAAATAATGTGTTATTCAATGCAGTCATCAAATAGTTTTGTTTTTTAGACATTCAGTTGTTAAGTGTTTTTCACTACTATTTTACTTAATTTCGATTCAAATTAGTTTTTCGGTACATTTGATGCAAAATTAAATTAATTAAAATTTTCAGCGAAAAACAGTAGAGAAAAAAAAGATGACTCAAACCTCTTAACGGAGAAACTAATTAACAAAAACTAATGCAAAAATCATCAGATTTTTTCTGAGACTCATCTCATTTATAATCAACTAATAAAGTGAGTCTTTTGTGCATTAATTACACGAAAAATATTTAAAACATCAAAATTATGTCTTAAATGTCTTAAATGAATATAAAATTACTTTGAAATTAGATGATCTGCCAGAGAGAACAGGATAGGGAGAGGAAGTCTCAGAGAGAGAATGGGAGAGAGACTGAGAAGACTCAGTGCTCTCGTAAGATGACATTCATATGGATGTAGTTTAAAGAGTTTTAATAATGAAAGCCTTAATAATAAACTAGTATTTGATTAGACATAAAAATAGTGTTTTGAGTCACAAGTTTTGCTTAAAGCAATTGAAATCAATTTTGTCAGTCGTCTCCACTATTTCACTCCCTTTCCAATCAAATTCTTGTAATAATTCCAAACGTTTTGTTTATTTAATGCAATGAAAGTACAGAAAATACAGAATGTTTTGCAGTTAAGAGAAAAAAATATATATATTTAACTAAATTAATGAATGCTTTGAAGCGATTAAACTGAAAAAACAAACTTTTAATTAAAATACGAATTAATATATAATATATTTTTATATAATAACATAATATATAATAAAATGTATAATATTTCTAATAAATGGAAAAAAATAGTCCAATAATCACATCACTAGTCGTGTAATGAAATTTCAAATGAGTTATATTCGGATCAATTTCAGTGATCTTTGATATGAAAGAAAAGTAATTAATTATACTTTAAAATCATATTTCCGTTCGACTCCGATATCGATGACATTAATTATTTAAAACTCAGTTTTTAGTCCGAAATTATAAGAAGTGTTTATTAGAGTGTTGTGTCTCTCCTTCGAGGACTGCCTAACGTCCAGAATATTATGTTTGATCTCTAATCTCATGAAACGAGAAATAAATAATCGATTAGAGGTCTGGGAATTACATTTAATGTTCAATATGTGTATATAAGAGGGAGAGATAGGAGAGAGTGTGGGAGAGGATGGCTATGGATGGCAGAGGATGGGAGAGAAAGACACTGACAGAGAAAGATTTCTCAGACGAAAGACAGAGCGAAATGTTTGCCATTCATTCAAACTGAAGTATTGCTGGCGGGGCTCGAGATAACTGGATTGCCATCACTAGTGTCTCTGCCTATGGTGTGGCTCTTGTGTCGGCTAATACTTGATTCGAGTCTAAGAATTATATTAAAAAAGAGATCCCTTTTTATTCCAGATATCTATTTATCTGATCTTTTCTTTTGGTCACTAATTCTCTCTCATTTAATAAGGTTTTGGTTTTGCCTGCAATTCATATGTGTTTTAATTACTCCAAATGTCAGATAAATTAATCAGGTTTTCCATTTGAATTCCAAATTTAGAAAAGTTAGCTAGATCATATATTGATATATTCTCATAGAATGTCAGTTAATGGGCAATAAAAGGTAAAACAAGAAGAAGAACAAAAGTATTTTTGGCTGAATATCCAAATAGATTTTTTATTAATCAATATCACGAATGTTTACATAAACCGAATACTAATTATTCTCATTATATCCGCGAAAACTATTTTAACGATTAAATAGTTTTCAAAAATAAAAAACATTTGTTTTGACGAAAAGTCTTTCAAAAACATTTGTTTACTCATTTCAGACCAAATATGAGCTCTTATTTGTCATTTTTCGACAAAAATGTTTAGTTTTGAATCAAAATTAAAAAATTTATGAAAAATATTCCCAAAGAATAATACATTAAAATGTTTCGGAACAATAAATCAATTGATATGAACTTTATAGTGGAGTGCAGTCTATAACTAAAATTCTGTCAGCAATACGTTATATATGAATGTCTCACCACATATGCATTCGATCACATGCAATACAAAGAGCTATATAGTCATACAATTGTTTCTCGATATAAGGATATCAAAATAATAAAAAGCGGGTATAGGGATTGTAAAATTAAGGTAAGTTTTTATTAGGCATGGTAACAAAAAACACCCAGAAATTGACCGTAAATCAGAATTTCAACAGAATATATAAGTTACAAATAATTAAAAGTAAGTAAACGAAACAAATATATAATTTCTATATATTAACTGGAGTAATTAAAAAAAGAATTTTAATTTACTTGATTTAAAGTAACATATTGGACATACTTATGAATTCAAATATTATTTCACCCTACTTCTCGCAATGAGATAGAAAAATTGTTTATGACAAATATTAAGTACTTTGGTATTGTGGTTTGTGTAATTTTCATTTTATGAACTGAATTTTTAATTATGGTAAAAATTTATGAAAATTTCAAATCTATTTAATAAGGATCTTTCTAAAGAAATCTTAGAAATAAGCATGCTAAAATTAAATGTTTGAGTTTTGGGAATTGTGAATTGAGGGGAACGGGCGGACAGCACTAAATCGAGGTCGTAATGTACAGTGTTTTCAAAATGTATGGAAACACAGAAAAGTGGAGAGAAATGAGAGGAAAAAAGAGAGCGAAAATGTTGAACAGATATATGCGATGCTCCGATTGGTCTGTCGGCGCCATAGACACAACCAATGGTGAGCCAACTCTTTGGCGATACAGAGCCTTAGCAACAGACAAATACTTTGTTGGAACGCATATCAGAGAAACTTTCTTAGTATCGTTGAAACTGTTCGTCAGTGCAGACGAAACAACACAACACATGCTTTTTGCAGTGTTTACGGCATTACAGCCATAGACTCGTCTATTGCTCTCTCATTCACTTCACTCACAGCTCACACAAACCCAGTGTTTATAGTCGTATACAGACTGTAGTCGACAGTCGACAGCGTTTTCTCGATTGTTGTTATTGTGAACTAATATTACTCTATATATTGTCGGACGACTATATTGTTCCTGATCACAGTCTGATCACCAGAAGCTTATTCCACTCTTGGATAAAAGTTTTGTTGTGTGTATGGTCCTCCTTTTGGTGGCTGCCCCGGTTCACGTGACACAGTGACAAACAACCTTGCTCATTTGCTCGCTTTTTCTGTGGGGAATTATCGCAAATTTTTTTGTTCAAAATCAACGTTCAAATTATTAGTGCAATCGGAGTGCAAAGGACTTGACTCAGGTTTGTTTTTCTTTGAAAAGTTAATTAACAAATAAATTGAACATGATCAACTTGATTATTACGATTGCCAGCTATATCAGTGACACTTAATTGCTGCTCCGAGTTCACTGATTATTGAGCATGATCATTTTATTGATAACAATTGTTGGGAAAAAAGAAACTCCATTAAGATTTTTCATTCAACTTTGAGTCGACCATTATTTTTATTAATCAGTGTTGACCTAAAACTTTTATCATGTCATTATCATTATCACTATCATGGTAATATTGTTGTCCTGAGCCTAATTGGAACTTTCAGCGTTTGCTCGTTAACACGAAAAAGTGTTAAATAAGTTTTTTGAGCGCATTTTTTCCTCGATTACAAAACTTTTTGAGAAAATTTTGCCGAAATTTAAATCACGTGACAGATGGCGCTACCGGTGAAATTGCAAGTTAACAAGCTAATTATTAATCCAGGCATATTTCTATTATGCCTATTCCCGGTCAATCATTTCAATTCTCAATTGAGTAATCAATTATTCAAATACCTATCAGTGAGTAATAAAACTCAAAACGTTGTGTCAAAACAAAAGCAAAATTTTGATACCACTTATGACTCGTATTATGATCTCGAGTATAATCGAGGATATTATGATATTTCAATCGAATACAGTAATCAAATTGAGTATTACATAACAGACAATATTATGTATTATTATATCGATTAATAGCCACAAGACTTAGATCCGCAAAATGAAGGCATAAAAAACTTCTTTAATTCATTCAAACTTTTTTTGTGTCGATATTATAGTCTTCACTCGTTTTCTACTAATAAACGAAATTAACATAAATTGTATTTTAAACGCGAAAAATGTGTATACAATATATACAATAGTTTTTTGGAGTAATTTATATGCATTAATACATTTTTCGTTATAATTCATACCATTTTTTTCTCTCAATATATCTATTCTTTGGGCAAATTAGTATCGACCAGAATATCACATAAAAATTCTCGTCTATTCCTATTGTCCATAACTAGCAGTGCAAAACTCATTCTGTGCTGTCTCTCTCTCTCTCTATCTGCCAGCCCCTCACCCGTTCTCTCGCCGGCAAAAAATCTGAATAAATTTTTTGATTCATTTATAAAATAGTCGTCTATTAGACTATATTAGACCCACTATTAAACCCAGTATTCGTCTGTTTTTGTTATAATTCTATAGAAATATATTTTATACGCGAAATGAGAGAAATATATGAAATATATTTTGTTTTTCTTCTAATTAGTCTTTTACGTGCAATACTAGGGCTGGTATGCGATGCCTTCTTTTGCATATGTGTTAGCCATGCATTGCATACACACACCACTCAAGTATTTACCTGTGCTTCTGAATGTAGCACTGAATAAAAAAAACGTACGGTTAATATCATTAAATGTTGAGCTACTGGTGCCCAACACAACACACTCACTCACAATAATAGGAATAAATACCCATAGCTCTGGTGTTTGTGATGTTCTGTTCAGTGGTATGACATGCAAAATGTGAATAACGAGTCTTTTCTTAAGAAAAAACTACCGATTTTTCAGTACATAATTCGCTACCATTTTTGCCATATTTTACAATCCATTGTGATATCTATCGACACCTTTCGCGCCGTTAACTCCACTCAAATTAGGGCTCAATTGTGAGCTCTATTGTAATAAAATCTGCGATTATTTCACAAAAATTGTTATATTTTTTCGCTATTTGTCTCAGAAAATAACAAAATCAGAGCCTTTCTCTCCCCTCTCCTCGACATTCAAATTGGATTTCCGTTTTTCATAAAAATACATTTAAATGTAGTTTATATTTATGATTATACATCTGGTGTCAACTTATTCTCTCTGTTAGGCGTAGTCCTCATATAATGAGACCATTTTGTGTCTCTCTCTTCAGTTGTCTCCAGTATTGCACAACTTCTTGTCGTTCTCTCTCTCTCTCTCTCTCTCTCTCTCTCTCTCTCTCTCGCATTGAGAATTTTCTTCTCAGGGTCTGACTGTCTTAATATGTCTTTCTGTACCACAATTGGCACGAAATGATGGTTTAGTCTTCATTTTTTGTGGCCTTAATTCTGTAATTTCTAACACATCTTAGGCTTAAAAGAGTTTTTGTTCGTTTTATGCGTTAATAATATTAAAGTCAATATATATTAGTCTTAATATTAATATTATTATTATTATCGTTAGTATAAACAGTTTTTTCTTTTCTTTCGGAGAAGTTTTTTTGTTTAAACAAATTAGTGAACAAAATAGTAATCTTCTCTTCTATTCACGAAAGACTGTATTTATGTTTTTTCTCATTCCTTTCCTTTCTTTGGTCTCATAACAGTTGTTGAGAGAGTTGGTGCTGAAGAGTTGGAGAGAGATATTGTAATCTCTTTTTTTCTTCTTTGGCTTTTTGGTGTCTCGTATTTGTGTCACTCCTATTGCCAGAGTTTGTCAGATGTCTTGACTCGGTTTTTGACTTCATATAAATATTATATTTTTATTTTGTCGTCAATTAATTGATTGACGTTAACATTGAGATCGAGCACAATATAGTTGGGAAACTCATGCAATCATACGATCCATCTATTGATTGGATTGCAATACAAGACAAATAAGTATTAAAACTGTTGACACAGAAGGAGAAAGAAATCCTACAATTCTCTGGTCTTCTGCTCTGTTGTTATGTCTTAATATTATTTGTTTCGTAATATAACTGCCTTTTAAATGACATACGAGTGCTCTGAATAGGAACTGCTTTTGAATAAAAGGCAACACATTTATTAGTGGAGAGACAATGATGGCTCTTATGTCACAAAATTGTCATAAGCAACAACAACGACGGCACAGGTATATGGCTAGGCCTGTGTGCTGTGCGCAGCCCTTATGTGATAATAATAATTACGCCATAAATATATAATAAAATATAATTTCGTTTATTTTCTTCTTCGGCCTATTTTTGCCATTTTTTTCAACTCTAATACTATTTTCGAGTATTAGTTGTGTTCCTAATGTAGACATCAAATGCTAGGAATAGAAAATTGTATATCACTTTTGTTATGCGTCAACTCCTGTGACAGTCCTTGTGGTAGTGCTGGTCATATGACTGACTGATAGCAAGTCTTACGTATTATTCGCTTCAATCATTTGACTCTACATTTGAGTCAACTTTTCAGTGCCTTTACTTTATGTATAGTTTTATTACAAATGTATTTATTTATAAATTATTTCGCAATACCTCTCTCTTCAGATCGTATTAAATGTAATTTATTGCTATTCATTCATAGATAGTCTGCTAAGCAGTTGTGTGTTGTTATGGTTTTGTAAATACATTTTTATAATAGTATTTCCTATTAAAGAATATTCTCTTCTATTATGCATTCAATACATTAATTCTGTTTAGTTTTTTCACTTGAATTTGTAATTCTTTTGACAATTACTTTGTTTTTTGGGTGTAATTGAATGCGAATATACATAATATTAGAGGACATGACGAGGGAACGGCTAAAAGAGGAACAGTGGGGAGAAGGAGTAGTGGGAAATAATATATATTTTTTACCTGAAATTTTTGTTGTAATTTATATATATTTTTATTATATATTATATACTTCTCACTACTCATCCACTACTCCACTACTTATTCATTATATTCGGCGCAAAACTCACATTAAATACTCGGGAATTGGAAATTGTAGTCAAAATTGTAGTCAATTTAATATATGTTTGGCTATACTTTATTTTTATTACGGCTTCGCACACAACATAACGCACATATAATACACCAGACCTACCAGTGCTCTATTGTGAAGAGTTAGGTCTGTTCTAGAGTTGTATTAAGGCTTTAGAGATTTAATTTAATAAAAGGAGTGCAACACAAATAACTAGTATGTTGTGGCTGTACTCCTGGCTGTGCAGCCCATCCATAGGACTAATACAATGTTTGGGATGAGAATTGCCATCAGAGCCAACAACACAACACATCAACGAAAATATATTTATAAGATATATAGCCGAACATCACATCAAAAAGCCTACCCTAACCTCACTTTCCCACTCATTGCATGCATTTGTCAGTTCGTATTTGTGTTACTCTAACCTGACTCACACTCACTCTCCCTCTCCATCTCTCTCCTGACTCTTCTCGCTCTCTGGCATTATATTGTGTGTACATCCTCTGCATCCTCTCATCAGTGCCTCTCCTGTCTCTCTCTCACACTTACATTCATTGGAGTCAGTGTTGTGTCCTTTGATTCCTTTCCTCTAATTTGTTGTATCGCTATCTCTGGCACACAATAAGAGTTAACGTTTAAAGCCATAGCTTTGCGAATGAAAACCAAAGAACTCTTTTTTCTCTTCACTTTCTTTTTCTTCTATTCTTTTGGCTCTTCATCTCATCTCTGGTCTCGTCCTCTGCTTATGTGTAGTGTATTATAAAGTGAGAGCACGTCCTCTGTGTCTCTAAATTCAAATACGAGAAAAATGGTTATCGATTGGGATTTTTCCTGCATTTTATTCTTAGATTTTGGGCCCTCTCGTCCTCTGATTCTTCTTCTCCTACTCTATCTGTGTCTCTATTTTTTGACATTTTATTTATTTCTTTCTCTTCTATTCATTGCCAGCTCTGCCACCAAATTGAGAAAGACTTGACTCTTCCAACAGATATAATATATCGAAAGCGTATTATATATTTTTATATTATTGAGTTGTGGCCGAAGAACAAGACTTGACTCAAAAATCTATTCCTTTTGTTGTCTCCCAACGTATGTGGAGAGCAGTTGTGAGATGTGTTTGATTTTTGCTTATATATAACTGACGAGAATGGGATCAAAACAATCCCAAAGTATGTCATCTTTCAGGAGGAAATGCATCACAAGCTCTGAGCGCAGAATAAAAACAAAATAAACAAAAGGAAAAAAAATTATTATTAAAACTCAGAATATTTTTCTCGTTTTCCAACTAAGGGTTTCAACAAATTTTGGAATTATTGGCAAAATATGGGGTAATATATAAGTATTATATGTATTATATATATATAATATATTTATTAGCGGAAGGATATGTCCATATCTGTTATGCATTTGTTTTGAAGGCCCCAGACTTTTGCTGCCACTTATGTCGCTCTGTCAGCTCTTTGATAGCTCGCACTGGGATGCGAAGGATGGGTAATAATCTAACACGTAATTACACCTTAGGTCTGTTAGAGCACAGACACATAACCATATACCAGTGCCATATGATTGCCTAACGTTAAGCCTAATACACATCTGATGCCAAATACAAGTTTTTGCGTGTTTTGGGTCTATATGTGTATTATATAAGTAGTGCTTAATATTATAAAAACTAACACTGAATCCATTGCCGCCTCCATCAGTTGCCAAACATATTCTTCTAGTGCTGTTCTCCCTCTCCCTGTTCTGGGCGTCAATTATTCAGCTCTGGCTCTGACTGCAATCGTGTAATAATTTTATTACTTTTGGCTATTTTGGGTTTAGGTCTTGTCTTTAGAGTCTTGCAAAAGGAGAAAAAAAACTGCTTTACTCTGTTTTGTTGGGCACTCCGGCACGCGTCAGGTTCTGGTACACCATTTGACGTTATGGCGTCGCCGATCATATAATTTTTTGGGCTATCATTGAAAGCCAGCGACCCGTGAAAACTCAGTTATGGTTTAAAAGCTATCGATAGATAGCTTGTGCTGAAGAACTGCCTCATTTGATCCGTGCTTTTATTCTGCTCTTGCATTCCCAGTTATTGGCCGTCTTTTGATCGCCCATTACCTGACACGTAAAGTGTAATCTAAGACTGACTGCCAATAATCTGCACAAAAAAAGTGCTTCATATCAGACCTGACTCAGGCTTTTGTGACGGTATTCACAAAAATTGTGTTTCAATCCATTCATTGAGTGTTTAGACTCTTTAGACGCGCTTTTGATTTGATTTCTTTGGGTTTTGTTTATAAATATATACATAAAAATAGATTCCGTTTCTTTCAAATGCGATATTTGTATGAATGAGATCTGTGTTTAACTATATTTTATATCTGTCTATACAATGGCAGAGGCAATGCCAGGCAGTGCCAGAGCTGCCAATTTGGGCACAGAGTTGACGAACAGTTTCTTCGTTGATTCAATACATTTATTCTGTGCTCTCCTTTGAGTTGGGTGTGTATACACTTATTATTTGTCTATTGATGTATTGCTTGTCTCAATATTCCTATCTCTACAAAAATGTTGAAATTCTTCACATATCAAAGTCTCGACTCATATCTCTATATAATCTATATATTCATAGATATATTTAATAAGTAAAATATGTATTAATTTAATGTTATATTCAAACATAAATCAGACATAATTTCAACGCTCATTAAACTCAACATCAAATCCTTTTTTTGAATGCGATATCAAAATCAACTAAACATTTATTTATTGATAACTTTATTGAATAATATTTTTCCTCTAATTTGAAAGATCTGTTCAATTATTGGCTGAATTTTGAAAATTGTTTCGCTCAGTCTTCTAGAGTTTGTTTTTCCAGTTGATATCAGATTTACTTTATTCTCAATACGTTCTCAAATATTTGATGTGTTTTTGATTCAGTAGAGAAAGTATTGAAAGTATTTCTGATGTTTTGCTTTTGCTTTTTGTTTTGAACACAAAATTATTATTAAATTTCATATAAAACTTGATATTATATTTGCATAACATATAAGTCATGAGTTTTCTTATCAGCGCTAAAAAAGGCTGTATTTCTCTCTCGATATGTATTAATTCGGTTGCTTTGCAACCAATAGTCGATAAAAATAAGTATAATTTTTTTGTTTCATTTCATTCATACAATTATTAAGTGATTTATCTCACAAATTGTTATTCTCGACACAATTCCTCCATTTCTATTCACAATGGGTTTAGGAGAGCCTATTCTCAAAATTAAATGCTATCGGAATTTAATTTTCTCCTGATATCCCATTCTCGATGAATTCGTGTTCATAACTATTTGCCTGATATTTATAGTGATTTTCCACTCGTATCTCATATTATGTTTGACTCTTGCAATCACTTTGTTTTGCTCTTTTTCTGTCCAATAATTTTGGCTTTTCTTAGCCATTGATTCCTGGAATCGTTTTCAGCTGTAATTTCGAGTATTCATTCATTGCTCGATAATTCAATCATTTGATTCATGTCTGACCCTTCATAGTCATCGAAATCAATTGATATGAGATTTTATTTTTCAAATCTCATTATATAACTTAATCTTCATTTCGTTTTGAATACATAGTATTTTTCTAAGAATTAATTTATGGCTTATTTTTATACTTATTTTTATACTTCGCTTTCATTTATTCAGTAAATCATTTGCTTCAGTAAAACACGTTTTTAGCGATTGTTTTGATTTGCAAACACTCGCTATCATTGAATGGTCTGCCCTTTGAATGGAAAATGAATTATAGAAATTATATTTTATTTTTATATATTATTTTATATTTGATTTAATATATGATTTTCTTTACGCAAAACCCATTTCAGTCGAATGGTTGCGAAAAATAGAGAAGAAATTGTATTATTTGTTTTGCGGCTATTTTTCTCAAATCATACTTAAGTTAATTGAATTCATATTTGATTCCCATTTGAAAGGGCTTTTCATTTTGAAATTCACTGAAAAATTTGAATCTCTTCTCAAAAGTTGTGAACAAAAGATGAAAAAAGAGAGACCGAAATGTTTTGATTCAATTTCTTTTCATGAAATAAGTTTTTTATTCCGGATTTTATGCCAAAAGAATATAATTTTGCGTTTCTTTACGAATTAGTCTCAAATTTTTAGTGAATTTCTTTTCCCATCAGATATTGAATTAAATATTTATTATTGAAAACATTCGTCACTTCTTTTTTGCTGCTCTTAAATACAAATAAAACTTTTATAGCATTTCTTTATCATTAGATTCGGATTATTGTCTGTGAATCTCATATCTGAGAAAAAAATAATTCAATGCTCGGAGTAATTCATCCCTCGTCTCACTATTCATATACTGTTTTTGTTTTGTTGGTCTTCTAATAGAAAAAATATTTTGCAGACAATTCTTAGGAATTATTTATCCCTCAATTGTTTCGTTAATATACAGAACATATTCTTTTGTTGATATGTTATATACAATCAAACGAATACATGAAATGAAATACTGAACAGACGTCAGGATTGAGTAAAAACATCGCGAGAGAGAGAGAGAGAGAGAGAGAGAGAGAGAGAGAGAGAG